>SJYC01057419.1:0-26107 GCA_006408675.1 Madoqua kirkii
TAGTATTAACTTGTTTTCAATTCTATCAAAACACAGAAAATAATATTAATTTATGTTTCTGGCTTCACTTTATGAGTGTAGAAAACTAGTAATATGGAACGGTGTTAAGTTTTTATAATTTTATTTTAGCAATGAAGAATTGATAGAAAATGTCATCAGAATCTATTTCTCAATATTTGCAAGTGCGATTTTCTTGAATTGTTTTTCCAAAAAGGGTGTTGTCTGTTTGGAATGTAGTTTAGTGCTTTTTTTAAAAAAAAAAGAAAATTTTTATTGTCCGAAGCATGGATCAAGGAGTGCAGTTAAAGGTGTCTGATACCCAGCTAGCCAGCCGGCTCTGCAGGACCATTTCTCAAGGAAGCTGACTGTGCTTCTCCCACTGTGCCTTCGGCTCCATGCCCTTGACCTGCACTGCAGGATACCCCAGGGTTCCTCTGGGTACCTGAAGTATAAGATTATGTCTTTGTTCAAATGAAAAACCTCTCTTTATTAAAAGTAGCATATGAATTGGTATTCTCTGTAGAGGAATAATACAAATACTCTAAACCCAAGGAGCTGTTTCTCAAAGAAATAAAGTATCTGGCTCCATGAAATATTTTCTGCTTTTGTAATCAGTATTTAACCATTCTATTTCATTAAAATTTCTGTTTGCAAATGTGTATCTTGCTTCTGTCTTAGCAAGTCTCAAGGCTACTCCAGATTTTTTCTCATGGAGGCTGCATTTTTCTTCTGCGTAGTTTCACTGCCACCCTTCTCATTTAAGCTTTATTACCTTTAACAAAATACTTAAGTGTTCCCCAAATATTCATACAGGTTTAGTCTCTCTGTAATGCATTTGGTGTTACACACATGGCCAGACTTGTTTTCTGAACTCCCATTTTTGTCCCCCTGTATTCATATTATTCAGTGATTGTCCTGGGAGCCTGAGACTTAGAACCACTCCTCACCCTAGCGTGGAAGAGCTTTCGTGATGTGATCTCATTTTATCTTTCCTATCTAAGCCAAGTAGAAAACTTCACAGCTTCCTAATTCCAGTTCCAAAGCCACAGTGATGCTACAAAAATTGAATCCACTCTCTCCTTCATTTTCAGCCCTTATGAAAATTTTCAGTGGGCAATTTGAATTGATATTCTGTTGCCTGAGAACTGGGGTCTGGGTGGGAGGGGGTCCCTTTACATTAATGGTTTAGTTGCAGAGCTGCTTTACTCTGTTTTTAGTTTTTTTCCTGCAGCCCCATCCCCAATTCTTGCCTTTTATTTGTCTGGTAGTTCAGAATTTGGCATTTCAGATATCACCTTCCCTTGTCCTTCAAAACATATTCAACATTCCCCAGTAACACGTCTAACAAATTAACATCCTCATAGCTTTGCTAATATTTAAAAACTCAATAAATGTTTACTAAATGCCCATTGCCATCCTAGTCCGGGCATATTGTGACAAATTACAGTTCCTGATTTCACGGGAGACTGGAAGAGTCAGACAACCCAACAGACAATCACGGACCCGTGGGGTAAGTACTCCAACGGAGAAATGCCAGTGAGCGCTGCCCAGGGAGGAACAACCCCTAGCTGGACACCGTGGAAGCGTTCCGAGGGAGGTGACCCTAAACGGGACATGATTCAGCATTTAAATGACAAAACATGAGCCAGATAAGCAAGGGAAGAGATGAGCTGTGTTATAGGCAGGACAACAGACAGTAAAAAGCCCTGGAGGCTTGAACCAACATGGTGATTTGCGAGAAGCCACAGGTATCCAGAGGTACCCAGGAGGTATCCTGCGATGCAGGTCGCGGAGTCAAAGGCCAAGGGTGGGGGAAGAAGCACCTACAGCTCGGACAAGATCCGTATTAGAGCAGGACGGAATCTGCCGTCCTCTTAATTTGTATCCATCCGCCTTCCATTCTAATACTTGTCCTATCTTTCAGCCAGACTGATGTGCCAAAATGGCAGATCTGATTATTCAAATGTCCTCTTTTAGCTCTTTCAAGGATCCCCATTGTCCTCATGATGAAATGCAAACCCTTTAGCACAGCGGCATGGAAGCTTCTTGTGACCCTGCGGACCTTGCCAGGACTAATCAACATACCTTCCGCAGTAACAGAGGAGAAACAATTAGAGTCACCTTGGTGGAGATAGAAAAGAAAAAGAAAAAATAAAAAACAAAACCAGGAGCTTCCAGGGGTCTGCAAGGGTAGTTGATGAATGATGGAAATGTGAACTAGGTAAAGTGAGGGAAAGGAATGGCTATGTGATCAATTTCAAGTTTCTTTCAGATTATAGGAGATTATACAGATTACAGGAGAGATGAATGTCCTTCCCATAGGACAGGTAATATTTTGGGAAAGGCAGATAAAGAATTTAATTAGAAATATGATGCATTTGGCTTATCCAAGTGGCAATGTCCATTAGAAGTAGGTACAGAAATGCGTTTCAAGAGAGAATTCTGTACTAAAGGTACAGGTTTGGGAGACAATCATATATCTATTTCAGCTGATGGTGTAGAATGGAGGATATAGCCCATAGAGCAGTTAAAAAAGAAGAGTCAAAAATGAAGGGACAAAAGCAAGCAGAAAAATAAGAACACCTATTCGAGAAAGCCAGTTTTTTAAGAGTCAGTGGAAAATGAGCCTGCAATAAAGATAGAGATGAAAGGTTAGATGAAAGGAAGAAACACAAGAAAATGTCATACTAGGGAAGCCAGAGAGGATAAAGTGGGCAGGCACCTAGACTCAGTGTTGCAAGTCAAATGGGATAAGGATTGACAGATTGCAACTGGATTTAACTAAGGACGAGAAGTGAGGAAATGCAAACACTGAGTGTACACGACAGTTTCAGTCAGTTTGATATATACTCATGACTTTATCTCCCCTTTTTGAAATCTTACAATTCCCTATAGTTTAACTTAAATATTGCTTCTTTTTAAAGTCTTTCCAGTGGTCAATTCCCCTGCTTTCCAGCAAGCTATCACACCCTGTGATATCTCTTTCCTTGGGGCTTCCAGAGATAGTGTGCATGCACACCTGTGTGTGTGTGCCTCTGTATATATAAAGTATTCTTCCCTTTGGTCATTCATTCATTGAAATAAACTCTTAATCTCTTTGATACAACAGTGTATTGGGGGAAAATATGAGTTTTATAACTCCCCTCCCTGCAAAGATTGCAATCTAGAAATATCCCCTTTCAGCACCCAAATGTCTCCCAGAATATGTGTGTACTTAGAAGCTACACAGGTAAATTATACAAGTGAAAGATGCCAATTTTGGATCACAAAGTATACCATTTTATATTTGTTTAATGGCATTTTATTCTCATTTTCTGTTGTGGAATATCTTTTTTTTTCCCGTACTATACTAAAAAGGACAGTCACATATTTATCCCATATCCAGCACACACAAGAGACCATCTCTTCTCTTCATGAAATAGGTTAAATTTACCTAAACATGGACATGTTTTTTTTTTTTCCCTGTAATTATTTTTGTTACATTGAGGCTTAAATTTTTCCACCTTTATGGTATCAGCTCAATATTGCTACAGATTTTAGCCCCTTCTCTCTCAAATCAATAATCCATTCACATCTCAGAGCTTCTTACATCCACACTCTTATTTCCGGATTGAGTTGGTGTTGATTGGAAGAGCCAAGTCTGTTTTCTTCATTGAGCATTTAAAACAGAACTTACCTCTTCAGAGCATAGCATTTTGTTTAAGCATGCAGAAGCACTTCCCACTGGCCTCTTTACAGTTTCTTAATCACAGAGTGGATTCTTCTACTTCTCCCTGCTTCTTGCACTAGGTGGAAGCTACTTAAGTAGTATTTATTTTCTGTAGAAAAGGGAAAAAATAGAACTGACCTCTCTCATGTTACCAATATGGACTGACATCCTGGGAGCAATTAATTATCAACTGCTTGAATAACTGATCATCAGCAAGTTAATACCTTTAACAAGTTAGGAATATAAATAAAATAATTACGTATAACTCATTAAAGTCCTACTGTGCTGGAGAGAGGGATGTGCCGTCACTTCTCATGACAGTCCTATTGAAGATTATCGATCCCACTCCATAGGTGAGGAAGCAGAGGACACAGAAGGCCAGTGAGGCTCACCAAGCTTCTCGGAAGCAGCAGAGCTGAAAGTCAAGCCTGTTTGCTTAATGCCGAAAGGTTGGTTTATTTCACAACTGCAGTCAAATGAAATTTTGATGACAACTTAGACATCTTTTATTAGAATTGTATATATGAATTGTCTTGAATGATCAGAGCCAATGGAATGGGGAGCACCTCTCCATGGACATTTAAGTCGGTCCCTCTGGAGGTGTCAAGCTCAGCTTTCGCACCACTAGGGCTTTAGGAACTAAGCCTCTCTAGATAACCAACGCCCAGGAATTCAGACGCATTCACCTGCGTTCCTGAGCCTCCCCTGGTTCATGCCATATGCCAAGTGGGCATTCTAGGTAGCTATGTATATATGTAGGCATTTCCTGCACAGCAGTGAAATGTGACATTAGTTCTTCTAGGACTTTAGGCTTTTTGTCTGACCCAGCCTATTTCTATGAACTAAACAAATTAATTTGTTGTAAACAAATACGAATTTGGTGTCAGCTGACTATGAAAACTGTATTTATCCCTTTCTGGAGCCCAAAAGTAATAGCACTTACCCCAGGACTAGACTAGGAAAAAATTATCACTTTTAGAGGAAAGTTCCGCCATTTTTTAGAAGTTTCCTCTCTGGTGGGGTTTTCATCAAGTCAACTTGGGCAACAAGGGAAAAAAGGACAGGTGAAGTGCGCTGCTGCCAAATTTAAATTTCAAACAGGCTCAATACATTAATTAACCCAAACTTCAGCATAATTACTTGTTGCTAACCTTAAGTCTGACAGACAGAATTCTTACAAGCAGGAGAGTGTAGAAAATGTCAGTGTTTATGGACACTGAGGTGGGATCTCTTTAGCCCAAGATTCAGAGAAGTTCCTGCCTGGCAGTAATGCAGATTGCTTTAACACCTCATTCCCTGGACCCCCCACAGGGCTAAAAGGTCAGGACAATATTAGAACACTTTTTCATCCCTAACATCATATAGACTGCAAAGATGGCATTAAGGCAAAAGAAAAAAATCCCAGCAAAGTGGTGAGTGATCACTGTTGCTCAAGGGCCAATTCAAGAACAACGAGACTTCACAGGCTTGCTTCTTGTCCCCATTCATAACAAGAATGATTGTATTGCCTCCAATGAGGAAAACGTATATTCTTGCAAATTAGATATATCATTTTAGTGAATAGAAGGTCAATGAGAAACTTGGCCTTTCTTCTTAGCTGCTGAAATGTTCATAATTGGGGCAGATTTGAGTAGTGGCAACTTGAGTCAGCATATATCAACGCTGGAAGTTGTCTCTCTGAGCTGCATTTTAATTTGTGAAGAGGCACTCCTAGTATCTGAGGTGATGCCATACGCTTTCTCGGTGGCCAATATTTTACCCGTATTTTTGATGTGGAGTCGATCGCTTTCACTAAAGAGCAGACCGAGGCAGAGAGGACGTGGTTCCCCACCAGTAGATGACAGTGCTGCCCTGTAAACTCCAGCCTTCTGACTCCAAGCCCAGTGCTCTCCCTGAAGAGTCAGCAAAAGGGCGGGGAGTCATGAACATTCGCAGGCAAATATTTGCATGAATGTACTTAGAGATGCCCACATGTAGCGTTAAACACATGAATAAGAATGGCCCTGGGCTACATTCCATGAGAGGCGCAGCCTGGCTCTGGAGCCCCTCCCTTCCCTTACTTTCCCGCAGCCCTGCCGCTCCGGTGTTCCCCTTTATTCCAGAAACCTGTTCTCCTAAGGAAAAGCCCCACTGCTTTTCTTTCCGCAGTCTCCCCCTCAACTCCCTTTTGCCCCCACCCCTAAATCAATTGCTTTTCCTTTACCCTATTCCTACAAACCCCGCCATCTGCAGATGATCTAGAAGTGTCCTAAACCCTGACTCTCTTCAAGAAAAAAACAATTGCGTTATCAATGATTCAGGAGGTCATTCTTGAACCTGGCGTTCACTGACATGTGTTATTTTACTAAATCAGTTTGGATCTTTAGTATCAGATTTAAAGCTTGATGCTACCCTGCAGCATATTAAAAGCTCCAAAGTCCTATTTGCCCTGTGTCCTCCACCAGCCAGGGTCACCCCTTGCAGGGACCGCTCCCCTGGCTCCTGGCTGGCCTGCTCACCAGGCCTTGCATCCCTTCCTTACACAGTCTCTGCTCAGCAAGAAGTAAACTCGTAGCATGCAGATCAGAGCAGGTGTCCTCCCCGTGCAGCATCTTTAGGGGCTTCCCACCACGCCCATGCCCTTGCTGCCCGACTTTGTCGTGGCCTCTGGAGCTCTGTGACCTGCCTGTCCCAGCCTCATTGCTCCCATCTCATTTTCCGGGACCACTCAGTCCACCGCACTCCGCTCAATCCATTCACCAGAGCACAACACGTCTTTTCTTCCTCACACCCTCCGCAGGAGCTCTTCCCTCCTTCCTCTATGCTCTTTCACTCATTTTCACGTCTCTAGCTGCTTCCCTTACTTCAAACCTTAGCTTAATGTCACCCCTCAAAGAGGCCCACCACAGTCAATCACGCTTTCTAAAGTCTGTGTTGCCCTGTTCATCTCTCTCTCTCAGCTCCGTGATTATTTCCTAACAGTTAGAACAGTTCATAATCATTTTATTTCCCGTTCTTGTCTCTTTTCTATCACCTTCATTAGAATATAAAGCCCATCGGGTCTGCCCTGTTGATTCTTTTTATTTCCTGCCCTTGATTAATATCTATTTACCAAATGAAGGTATATATTCATTTAATCTTGTCCTCACAGCATTTCTCAATTTACATAGCCACAAGACCCTTTTGTGATACAGCAGTTCTTAATTCCCTGCTGAAAATCTTTGGGAAATCTGCCTTTTCAGAAAGTTAAGATAATAACAAGAACTTTAAGTACTGATGCAAGGGTGGCTTGGGGCAGGTGGGCCTTTTTGATCATTTTCAAATTTCCGCTTAGATGCAGCTGTTCACAGTGGGATTGACCATATGATGTCATATTCATGAGTCTAAATGGGTCTGGTACCTGCTGAGACAGAACCATATCAGGCTTGTAAGAGCTAATTTTAGTCTGTATCGCTTTGGAGGATATGTGTTTTCTTAAAAAAATCTAATCATTTTTATAAATATTCATAATTATATCTTCTGTTCACAGCCTTGGTTGAATCTGTAATTTTACCAACCAAGATTATCACCTACCTGCTTTGCTGCCTATATATAAAGATAGGCATTTCTAAGTAAAATGCTGAAGAACTTTCCATGAATTCTTTGGTTCAAATAGGATTTTTCACTAAGTATTTCAAGTTGCAATATGCAAACCTAGCTGAAAAAAAGGTATTCTGTCACAATAACCAACTTGTACATGGTAAGTTCTTAGGAATTAAGTTTTGGTGTTGTGACTGACAGGAACAAAGTCCAATGTGAAACTTTGACCAATATCTGTTTCACAACAAAGTGTGTAATTTTTCATTTCAGGGAAAGTATGTATTAAAAATTTTCAAGGAAGCTTGGTTATACTGTTCATCTCTCTCTCTCAGCTCCGTGATTATTTCCTAACAGTTAGAACAGTTCATAATCATTTTATTTCCCGTTCTTGTCTCTTTTCTATCACCTTCATTAGAATATAAAGCCCATCGGGTCTGCCCTGTTGATTCTTTTTATTTCCTGCCCTTGATTAATATCTATTTACCAAATGAAGGTATATATTCATTTAATCTTGTCCTCACAGCATTTCTCAATTTACATAGCCACAAGACCCTTTTGTGATACAGCAGTTCTTAATTCCCTGCTGAAAATCTTTGGGAAATCTGCCTTTTCAGAAAGTTAAGATAATAACAAGAACTTTAAGTACTGATGCAAGGGTGGCTTGGGGCAGGTGGGCCTTTTTGATCATTTTCAAATTTCCGCTTAGATGCAGCTGTTCACAGTGGGATTGACCATATGATGTCATATTCATGAGTCTAAATGGGTCTGGTACCTGCTGAGACAGAACCATATCAGGCTTGTAAGAGCTAATTTTAGTCTGTATCGCTTTGGAGGATATGTGTTTTCTTAAAAAAATCTAATCATTTTTATAAATATTCATAATTATATCTTCTGTTCACAGCCTTGGTTGAATCTGTAATTTTACCAACCAAGTTATCACCTACCTGCTTTGCTGCCTATATATAAAGATAGGCATTTCTAAGTAAAATGCTGAAGAACTTTCCATGAATTCTTTGGTTCAAATAGGATTTTTCACTAAGTATTTCAAGTTGCAATATGCAAACCTAGCTGAAAAAAAGGTATTCTGTCACAATAACCAACTTGTACATGGTAAGTTCTTAGGAATTAAGTTTTGGTGTTGTGACTGACAGGAACAAAGTCCAATGTGAAACTTTGACCAATATCTGTTTCACAACAAAGTGTGTAATTTTTCATTTCAGGGAAAGTATGTATTAAAAATTTTCAAGGAAGCTTGGTTATAAAATAGATTTATTGAAATATTTCAATAATGATAATAACATCTAATAATTACATAGCACCTACTATGAGCCAGTAATGTTCTAAGCCTTTTATAGATATTAATATATTTAATCTTCATAGCAACACTCTCAGGTAGGTACAATTATTATCCCCTTTGCACAATAAGGAAACGGAAACACATAGAGGTAAGTTACCTGTGGAAAAACACACAGCCAACCCAGGACAGAATTGGAAAGAGTAAGTAAATCCTAAAAGAAAAATGTGTTTATTGTACATTTATGTTAAAAGCTTAACAGTCAAAGTGTTGTTATCATGATGTAAAATGTCAACACAACATTATAAACAACTATACTTCAATAAAATAAATTTAATAAATAATGTAAAATGTCTTTCACTTTAAAATTTTTTTCAACAGGGGATCCATGGATTTCTCTCTTTTTAGAAAATTAAAGAAATTGAAGTGGTTTTCCTTATTTGTTCTAAACCTTAATCTCTCTAGCTGTCATAGGATGCACCCGAGGTGATAGTATTCCACTGTGGTTTATAAGAAGGGGAAATTATGCTTTGTCGAGTTGACATCTCATTCATAAAAAGCAGAGTCAAATGCAAAAACTTTGTTCTATTATTGTAAAGGTGCCGTTTCTACTTAAAAGCAAAATTTTGTCTTAGCAAAATATAAATAGAATTTCAAAACTTATCTCGATTACTTACCTGAAAATTAGTCAGAAACCCATGATATATAGGGTTTTAATGATGTGGAGGGAAAAAAAAAATTGCTCTAAAAGTGGCGAGTACAAATACATTGAATTTTAATCAGTCTAAAAATGGTCAAGTTTCCTATTCACTCACTTGAAGATGATAAACTTTCCAAGATCTATTTTGGAGCATGGCAGTGCTTTTCCACGTGTTGTGAATGGTCTGATTTCCCTGTGAGATGACCACTTTGGCACTCTGTGTACTTGTACAGGGGGTGGGGGAGGGGATGGGGAATCTGTGCAGATAGTCAAAGGAAAATCTGTGTGTGTTTCCGTGTTCAAGCTGCTCAGCCTTTTTCAAGAGATTTTTATTTACCATCTCTGATATGTTTTTAGTTTATTTACCATATCTGCAGTTATTTCCCTTTCTAATATCAATTTTAGCTTTTCTGTTTACTATTGTTTAATTTTTCACATATTCTATTATGTGATGTGTTTCCGTCTAAAGCTTCTTTCCCCCTCCACTGTTATGGCTTACTTTAAGAATAATAAAAGAAAGAATGGAAAACATGTGTTTCTGGGGTATTTCACAGAATATTGATCTAGAACCTAACTGCTTCACATTAGCCTATCCAATTTCACTGTGAATCAGGTCATTTTTCCAGCAGTAGGTTATCATTTTAGAGGCAAGGGAAATGAATGTATTATAAAGGAAGAAGGTTTAATCCTCCAAAGTTGTATGAAGTGTAATCACATTCATGGATGGAAATGTGTATACAGCACAAGGAGAAGCAGTTTTATTTTATTTCAATCTAGTTGGAAAAGAAAATCTACTCTTAATATTTATTGTGTCAACTTGATATGATACTACATTCTAAGTACTCAAAAATAAAAGGGCTCAGGATCATCTTTGCCCTTTATCAATCTCAGAATATTACAGAGAAACATTTATATTACCCTCAGTTAACACAAAATATCCTCTGAGAACAGAAAAAAAAAATAATCACTTCGTCTTTAACACAAAACTTGTCTTGAATACTTTTGAAGATTGATCAGTGTCTGTAGCAGAACAGAGCACTTATCATCCTATTCTGTTTAGGGAACCTTCAGAGAGGTAAATTAGCCTAATCAATTTAGCAGAAGTCCAAAGTTTCATAGACACTGCCTTGTAGAATTTATTTAATCCTAGCCTAAGTTCTTCTCTGCCAGAAAGCCAAAGAGTAGTCTGGCTTACAAACTGAAGAAGAGCAGACTGACTCTGATGATAACAGATTGGAGCTGGAAAGGTGCAATGGAACCTTTCTTTGTTGATTTAATGATTTTTTTTCCCAGCCCCCTTCCAGTCTGTACCACCTCTTAGCATAACAAGGGCAATACTTTTAAGTCCTTTATATTTATTTAAATGCCCAGCTAAATGATTCAGAATAAAACCCAAAGTTTTAATAACACCAGGTTTTGACAATAGAAGTTGTCTCTCAACATCCATTTGTCCTGTGTGCCTGTTCCCAAATTTCATTCAGATTCTTAACGCCTAGTTACATTCCTTTAAGTTAGTCCATGACCTGCTGGTGTGTTTGATGAATTTGCAAAAGAACGTAACACTTTTCTCTCATGCTCCCTCTTCTCAGGCACTTATCAATCTTCTAAAATTACCTTTTCTCCACTCCTTAGTATGCATCTTCTTACAGATAATTAGAGAAGATCTTAGCGGTCCTAATCCAACCCCTTCATCTTACTGACGAAGAAATAAAGGAAATATGACACCTCCGGTATCACATAGATATTTCTTTTTATCCCCTTAGTCAGATGTTTTGGGGGAACAGGAAAAAATAGCTGTTCTAGTTTCATACCATGGTGCATTGAACAATTTTTAGATTTGGACGTATGTATTAGAAAGAAAATAGGACATTCTCTATCAAGGAGAATTCTCCATGAGATCATAGCAGTATAAGGTGAATTTACCCTTCCTTTTGATCTCATCACTGTCCAGAATCTACAACTGCCAGATGCCACCCCACAATAAAGAAAATAAAAGGTCGAGATCAGACATAACCCCCGTAATAACTAGCAGGTAGAAATGTGGGGAACTAGATGGCACCTTGGGGGACCCCCTGAGTTGTCCAGGCTGATGGACATGAAAGTAGACTTAGGCAGAAAAGAAAACAGTCTTATCTGGTCTTACCATTATTCATTGTTTCCAAGCCGGAAAAAAAAAACTTTTTTGAGTCTCATGTCTTTTTTTTTTCTTTCGTCTTCACAATACTTTTTAGCTGAGCTCCAAAATAAGTATTGCTGAGGTTTTAAGTGATAATCACGAATGTGTTTTGCTTTTAGGATTTTTCAGTGTGCTTGTTTAAATAACATCCAAAACTTTCCCAAGGCAGTTTGCTGATGCAATTGCTTTCAGGTGCATTCAGAACCTTAAGGGACAAATAGATGGGACAGGTGAGTTTCTAGGCAGATGATGGAGGGATTGGCTGGGACAGAGTTTCAAGTACAACACCAAAGAGGGGCTTGGAGATGTCAAGGACCTCCTGCCAACTGTGCATGCACTAGGGGAATGTGGAAGAGAAATGCCACAAAAATAGCAGGACTACCATGTGCTGGGCTTTCGATAAGTGCCATTCTATGCGCCAGCACGTATTGCCTCCTTTAGGCTCCACAACAGTCCTGCAAGCTAGCTATTTTTATTTCCATTTAACAGATAGGTAAACTGAAAAATCAAAGAAGCTAAATAAATGAATAATAAGAAAAGTAATAAAGATAACTGTAATTATTAATACTATGTTAATAATAGATTAATTTAAAAACTAACATTTTGGAGGGCTTACTATGTTCGTTCTCAAGCGAATTATCCCATTTAATGCTCGTAATAATCAAGGCGTTATTATTATACTCCTTTTACTTCCCGGGAATAATGAGCCTTAGAGACATAAGGAAAGATGATGTAACTGGAAGCAGAGGCAAGATTTCAACGCAAACGGCCAAACTGCAGAACCCATGGCAGAGCAGCACACCATCCTGAGCTGTGAGAAGCAGAACGCACTTTCTCACCCAGGTCTGTCTCAGTCATGACCTGTCACGGTCCCACATGGTCTTTAAAACAGGAGTTCTCAAATTTCATCTGATGACCCGTATGGATCCGTGATGAGGTTTCACTGTCTGGCAGCAAAATTAAAAACTCAAAGAGCATGTCAAGAGTTTGTCCTACCACTAAGTGTGTTCAGTTTAAAGGACTGTGCTTTGTTCTGAGATATATTCATCCCTTTCTGGAGCAAAAAAAAAAATCCATTCTTTTTAATCTAATGATGATAACAGTTGATGACAGGTTTTTTAAAAGACGTTTTATTTGAAAATTATGAATTCATCAACCCTATGTCCCCTACCTCACATTGGAGACAATGGGAGAGGAATTGTACTTATTAATAAATTTTGAAATCAAGGCTTTTCCGAAAAAGAATGCTGCTAGGAATGAAGAGTGGTACAGAAAGCAAACTCTGTAAAATTTCCCAAGATTAACCCTTATGCTAGTAAGTACCACTGTATAGTTTTTAAAAATTTTCAAGGAAACAGGTTACACTTGAAAGGAAATGGTATCAGTGAATACACATATCTTTACAGTATAGCCCTCTTCATATACAAAACACCTAAGCCTTGGCTGAGTGAAGCACACAGCATCTAGGAAGTAAATTCACATTCAGTATCTCATTTGATCCCCACTCAACACTCTGTGATGCAGTACATGCTTTAAAGGATACAGCAGAATGTACTGCTTATTCACATTTTTTGGCCTCGCTTAGGTAACTCCACTTTCTTTAAAGAAGGAATTATTTCTATCTTAAAGAATTATTTTCAGATTTACTATAAAGTAGGAAAAGTATTAAGAATGACACAAGATAAACAGCAGTTAGTAACTGCTATCTATTTTATAAATGTTTGATCCTCATTTTATAGAAAAGAAAACTTTAACTCATGTTGAAATGTGTGCTAAAGGAGTCTATTTGGTTTAGTAACAAAGTTGGGGCTTGAGCCTAGTTCTGTTCACAGCCCAAAGCTTCTCTTGGTTACCCCTCACCCACAATTTTATGTGAACCCCAAACCTTCTTTCTGCTATCCCACACCACAATTCCACTAATGGGAAAACCCTGAGAAATTCCATTGATCTCAATGTGCTTCCATTATTCTGTAGATGTATGTTTTAGACTATGGTGTCCATATGGGCACAGTACAGAATTTATCAGGAGGAAAATCAGATGAAATGAAAATGATTGATTGCATATATCCATCCAGTAAAAACATTAAAACAAAGACAAGTGGGAATGGAAATTGTAAAGATCACCAGATGATAATAAAAAGTAAGATCTTGCAGGACATAAAGGAGGGAGTCACTGAAGGTCATCAGTTTCATGGGCAGATAAAATTTGAAAGTGGATCCATGACTTTTACGTCTATAAAAAAAAGACCTCATTGTGTGACTAGTCCAGAACTAGCAGATCCGTTTTTCTAAATTACAAACACTGATCATCAGTGTGTTGTTTATTTCTATTTAAATTACCTGAAGAGCAACTTCATCTCCCTAGAAGACAGCGTGACTTTGATTGCCGATGGAAGATTAGAAAAAGTAGGCATTTCAGTGATTGCTCACAAATAAGCTCTGTTTCCATCGTAATGCTAAAGAATAAGAAGTTTCTGTCTTTTTAAGAAAAAAGAGAAGTATGACATGTTTCAGTCCTCAGAGCACGTGAATGAGGAAGGAAAACCAATTCCTTTTCTTTCAGAGGGGTTTTCTCTTAATATAGCAGGCTCTAATTTAGAGTTCCATCTCTTGTTTTGAGCTCATTAGTGATCTGGATCTTAAATAGCTGCTTCTAATATATTCAAGGACAAGTGTCTAGGAATACACAATGTGTTGTGAGAATAAATATCTTGAACTTAAAGAATTTTAACAAATATTAAGTTTCATATCTTCCTCTGATGTGGGGTATACTTGTGCAGCAGAGAGCTTGTCACATGGCCCGTCAGCCACCAGACAGGGAAGGTAACAAGGCTGGACCTCCAAAGGAAAGTTGTTCAAGAGACAGGGACACCAGTGAGAGAATGAGAGAGAGAAAGATAACATTTAGGAATCTCAATTATCAAATGCACTGATTATGAAAAGGGCTTGAAAACATTTGTATTCAAAGGCCAACATATTTTTTAAAGATTAACTTCATTCCACGAAAAGTAAAGAGTACAAATACTCAAAATGTTTTTTTTCAAGTACCAGGTCTTTTGCCAGAAACTCTTCACTACACCTAAAGGTGCGAAGTGGTGGGGGCTGGTCACATTTAACTTCAAGCCTTATAGATTTATATCAGGTAATAAAAATGCTTTAGACTAAATGATCGAGCTGACCACTAAAGGTGAAAGTCCCAGGAAGTAGCTATTTTTCTTCCTGAAACAAATGGCAGGATAATGTACTTTTAAATAGTACAAATAATTAAACAGTTGTCAAACCTTGGTATACAAAGAAATAAAGATCCTACCAATATGACGGCTTTGGAAACTATGACTACTGGCATGATAATTATATGAAAGACAGAAATTGCTTTATTCCTTTCTAAAAATTGGATACAGGGCAGTAGTTATAAGGGTGTTTTTATTTTTGTTTTATGTTTTCTGTATTTGTTTTAACAATAAAAAAGTTTTAAGATAAAGAAAAAATATGGATGTAAAAGAGACTTAGATTAAATTTGTTTATTCAAACCACATGCATTAAGTGCTCACTCTGGACTAAACATTGTTTTTGACAATTGAAATAAAGTAATAAAGAGACAAGGCCATGCTTCCCAGGAAGTATTCTAATGCAGAAGATGGGCGGTAAACAAGTAAACGTAACCAAAAGATTAAAAGGAGGCAGGGTCTTGCCTTATCAAAGGTCAAAACATGTCATGAAATGGAAATAGCTAATATACCATGATACAGACACAGAAAAGCACAAATAGATGAATGGAACTAGATAAAGAGGCCAGAAACACCTCGAAATTTAACATATGATAACACTGGCATTTCAAATCAGTGGTGAAATGATGAGAAATTAAAAATGCATGTCTGCATTGTACCATACTCATAAATACTGATGTATTGCAGGTCTAAGTGTAAAAATTAAAACTGTAAAGGTACTAGAAGGAATAAAATGTATTTGTTACTACTTGAAAGTGAAAGTGAAGTCACTCAGTCATGTCCGACTCTTTGCGACCCCATGGACTGTAACTTATCAGGCTCCTCTGTCCATGGGATTTTCCAGGCAATAGTACTGGAGTGGATTGCTGTTTCCTTCTCCAGCGGCTCTTCCTGACCCAGGGATCAAACCCAGGTCTCCTGCATTATAGACAGATGCTTTACCGTCTGAGCCATCAGGGAAGTCCTTTGTTACTACTTAGGTATTATAATTCTGAGCTTAATACAAAATCACCTGAAATGTTAGGAAATAAAAAGTCCAATTAAAAAAAATATGATTATAAATCATGGAAGATGAACCACATGGCCAAAGTTATTATAATAAGGCATTTAGCCACACTAACAATCAAGGAAAAACAGGTGATTTTAGTATTACTTGTCAAAATTACAAATGCTCACCTGCTGTGGCCTAGCATTTCTGTTTACCATCTACCCTAGAGAAGTGAGGGTCTTTCTGTATACATCCTTCAATACCTCTGTAATGCTCCTGGCAGTATTATTTGTAATTCTTCAAAGATGGATACTCCCTAAACACCCATCAATGGGGGAACTGTTAAATGCTATGGCCTATGTGTATTATGCAGTACAACACAGTCATTTGAGAAGAGTGAAGCAGATCTATATGTGCCTGCGTGTGTGCTCAGGTGCTTCAGTGTGCCTGACTCTCTGTGACCCCGTGGACTGTAGCCCGCCAGGCTTGTCTGTCCATGGGATTCTCAGGCAAGAATTCTGGAGTGGCTGCCATAGGCTCCTCCAGGAAAGTGAAAGTGAAAGTCACTCAGTCGTGTCCGGCTCTTTGCCACCCCGTGGACTATACAGTCCATGGAATTCTCTAGGCCAGAACTCTGGAGTGGGGAGCCTTCCCTTCTCCAGGGGCACTTCCCAACCCAGAGATCGAACCTGCCTCTCTTTGTCTCCTGCATTGGTAGGCGGATTCTTTACCACTAGCACCACCTGGAAAACCCTAGATCTCCATGTACCGCCATGGGAAAATGTTTGTATACTAAGATAAGAAAGCTTCAGGGGACTATATTTGGATAGATTTTCTTGTAGAATTGTGTGTTCTACATATATCTATATGCACATTAAAATATCTAGAATGGTAAACCTCACATCATTCATGGTTTCCACTTCTGAACAGTTATATTGGAGAAGTAGAATGAGTAAGAAGGATAACTTTAACTTATGTAATATAAACTAAAGTAGAAAAATGTTTCCTTCAATTTAGATTTAGTGATTAAAAATATGTATTTTGTTAAAGGCCATAAGAGAAAAAGCAGTGGCAAGTTTTTAAAACAAATTTTAATTAAAAATTAGAGAACATATTGAAGATATCCCATGTCAAACAGCATATACCATATTCTTCTTGAATATGATCTTTGAAGAAAAATGCACATGTCATTTTTAAACTGTTTGCAGGATATAGTATTTAAATTAAGCCATGCATGGTGAAATATCTGTTCCAAGTGCTTGACCATCCAGTTTACAATATTCAGTATTACAGATTAATTTTATTCTTTTTTATATTGGAAAATATTTATTTTTAATTGAACAACACTGAGCATATTTTCTTTTCCTGAGTATTGCTTTGTCCACTAATGTTGAGTGCCTCCACACAAAAGTTTAAGTTCAGCATGAACTCCCCCCCCACCTTTTTTTTTTTTTTGGTTGGTTTAGATTCTCGTATATACTCACTAGATGTTAACAAAATGTGTATTAGTACCAGTTGTAGTTGTAGTGGTACATTTTATTACAAGTAAATATGTATTTTATCAGAATCTTGACTTTATTATGTGCCATCTTCATATAGTTCTGAAAAACTATATGCTCGTTATTCAAAGGTTTAATCATCTGTGCCTCTTTTCCACTGAGATTCTAATGAGTCCATATATAATGCTAGAACTAGAGAACAATCATAAAATATGTTGGTATAGTTATTGAAGAAACTGTATTTTAAAAACGACAGTAACTAAACTGTTTGCTATCAGCAACAATTAATTTTCTCAGTGTATTTTGTAATTATGAAAGTCCAAATGCTCTTCCATATAGTCTATAAACAGAGAAGATAAATTAGCAAGCACCTCAATCAAACATCGATTTATAGAATATCTAATGATCAGTTTTAACTAGTTTCACTTAGAGTCTTGTTGTAGTTCAGTTATAAACATTCTGTTTTTCTGTCAGTAAAGAGAATTTGCTAGTTCTGTTGGGGGGAAGACTATTTTACTCAATATTTTCCTATGCTTTCTTTATTTTAATTGGAGGCTAATTACTTTACAATATTGTAGTGGTTTTGCCATGCATTCACATGAATCAGCCACGGGTGTACATGTGCTCCCCATCCTGAAGCTCCCCTCCCACCTCTCTCCCCACCCCATCCCTCAGGTTTGTCCCAGAGCACTGGCTATGAGCGCCCTGTCTCATGCATCGAACCTGGACTGGCGATCTACTTCACATATGATAACATACATGTTTCAATGCTATTCTCTCAACCATCCCACCCTCGCCTTGCCCCAGAGTCCAAAAGTCTGTTCTTTACGTCTGTGTCTCTTTTGCTGTCTCATATATAGAGTCATCATTATCATCTTCCTAAATTCCATATATATATGTTAATATACTGTATTGGCGTTTTTCTTTCTGACTTACTTCACTGTGTATAATAGGCTCTAGTTTCAGCCACCTTATTAGAACTGACTCAAATGCATTCTTTTTAATGGCTGAGTAATATTTCATTGTGTATAAGTACCACAGCTTTCTTACCTATTCATCTGCTGACGGACATCTCGGTTGCTTCCATGTCCTGGCTATTCTTTTCATAGTTGGTGAGAAGGACCTCAGTGGATAGGGGATATTTTAATTAGATTTTAAATTAAGCAGAAATATTCTTTCATAAATGTGATAAATCTTCTCTGTCCACCAATCAAAAGATATGATTTCAGATTTGATTTCACTTGATGTTTCTCTTTTAATAAGACTACAATGAGCACAGTGCTGTGCCTGACCTCTCCCACTTTGATTTAGTCATTAACCTGCATCAAGAAGCTGTTTAGCAAGTTTTAAATTCAGTGTCTCCCCTTTGATAAATCTCTGTCCCTTCAAAACAGCTTGAAAGGGACATTCTAAATGCTTGCATTTAATCTGCTCTGTAAGTGACTTTTTTGCTGCTGAACCCACTATCAGATTTATTTGGGGCTACTTGCCAAAGTCCCATCCCCGCTGCAGACCTGTCATTTCTTTCTCACAACCAGTTTGAGACTAATGAATAAGCCTTCCTCCGGCCCAGGCATAGTCCCCATGGGCCCTGAGTTATCTATGCCTGCACTGCTTTGCGTATGGAGGGCAATGAGGCATTGCTGGAGCCTGATCACAACAAAATTCCCCCTGACTATCAAGTTCCTGACCATCACGTTCCTGACCGTCTATTCATCTAGAAGTTTCTCCAGCCCCAGGCAGAGTACTGACCTACTACTGCTGCCGCCTACCTAGTAGTTCTGTTTGACATTCTCCATCATCTGGCTGGGACCTGCCTACCTAGAAGTTCCCACTGGCCCTGGGACCGGAGGGAGATGGGGTCTGGCAGTTCTGAGACAGCCACAAGGACCCTCAGTGTAGTAGCTGAGTACAGAGACTCTGGAGTCAGAGATTCTGAGATCACACCCCGGCCTGGCTGGTTACTGGCACTGTGGCTTGGGGCAAACATCTTAACCTTCCATTGCCTCAGTTTTCTCATCAATTCAAAAGGGATATTAGTCCCTAATAGTCTCATCAAAGTGATTGTGTTGTTAAAGATTGAATGAGTAAGGCTCTTGGCACAGGGCCTAATAAGTATAGAATCAGTGCTCAAATATTATTGATATTATATACTTTATAAAATGATACATCCTTATAATGTGTGGCCTGGCAGTTGGGCTCTTCATTATCTCTGCCTTCAGAATTCTGCATTTGTCTTATTTCTGCAGCTGAGACTTCCCTTTGAAACATAGTGCTTGAGAAACAGACTGGAAATAGCCTGCTGCCACTTGCTTGTAAACTTTCTGCCCTTCCTGACAGACTATTGCTGGACTTTGTATCCTTATATTAATAGTTTTCCTGTGTCCTTCATTTTACCTAAGGGTTAGCTTTCTTGTTCCCAGAAAGGCTGATAATGAATATCAATCCCTTTTCAGAAACAAATGATGACAGGGTCATCTTTAATAATTTAGATCACTTGTGCTGTCTAACTTCTATCTCCTTTAACCTCTTTGCATGTAGATTTCCTTTCTTTGAGGAAATCTTGCATTTCTAGAATGGTTCTTAATCTATACGGAATAGAAAAAGATATCTTCTAGCAAGTGTTGAAAACCTTTCTTGGCAATCTCTAAAATATGAAATAGTGTGAAAAATAAATACATATACTGCCAAACAGATGACTTCTAACAGACATAATACCACTAATGTAGCACACCTCTAAGAAGCACATTTTTATACACCAGTTTTCATGATGACTTATTAACAATACACATCTCTTATAGGAAAAAACAAACAGATAAAGTCAAAATCTTGTGGCAATTTACAAAGGCCACAAGGAAAACATCACACCTAAGCAAAAAGTGGGGTGGAAATGTCAGTCTGAGGTCTAGCTCTTGATCCCAACAGGTTTCACAGTTAAAGTTTACATTTAAATGTCTTGAACAAATTAACAAAAGCAGAAATGACAATAAGTTTCTTGTCACTTGTCTACTCTAGAATCTTGTGTTGAGAAGGATGCTGAGGTCACATCTAGGCACAGTGGTATTGGCATTGAGTGCCGTGCTAGAAGATTAACATCTGTGGTGGTTACAGGATGGGAAGTGATGGAATTTGTAGCACATAGTCACCACCCCTGCTTGTTTGGGGATTACGCATACTTTTCCTTTATGCAGTCAAAGTCGGGTGTGCGTTTAATAGAAAAGAAGAGTACATGGTCTCTGGGAGGGAGTGTGCAAGTAGTATTTGAATGCATTTTCAAAGAACATGTACTCACTCACTGAATCACTGTAATACCACCAAAAAGTACATACTGCTATTAACCACATTTTACACATGGGGAGTTTGAGGCACAGAAGAACATCATCAACTGCCCGAGGTGATACAGCTAACAATGAGCAAAGCCCATTGGCAGAGCTGTCAGGAGGTCTGTTCCACACTCTTGTGTCCATACCACTGTACTAATATGCCTCCAAGGCCTTTTTGTGCAAAACAAAAATAAAAAATAAAAAAGAAAGAGAGAGTAACTCTTTTTACAGTATGAATTTTGTAAACCCAGAATTACAGAATCCTAGTGTGGGAAGGGATCTTGCTGGTTATCTGGACCAAACTTCCACCTGTACAATGATTGAGTCTCTAGTACCCTGTCCTATCTCAGGATCTCCAGATTCTCACCTGATTAAACAGCTACCCAAACTCTTTGATATATTGAGCCAAAATGTACTTCTCTATGTGTGTGTGTTAGTCACTCAGCCATGTCCAACTCTTTGTGACCCCATGGACTGTAGCCTGCCAGGCTCCTCTGTCCATCAAATTCTCTAGGCAAGAATACTGCAGTGGGTTGCCATTTCCTTCCCCAGGGGATCTTCCCAACCCAGGGATCAAACCCAGGTCTTCTGCAGATTCTTTACCAGCTGAGCCACCAGGAAAGTACTTCTCTATGAGTTACATCTTTGATCCTATTTGCATCCTTTATGGAGCAAAATAAAACAGTCTCTACCCTCTACCACAAGATGGCTCTCAGCGTTTTGTCAGTAAAGTCTCTCCACCATGGCTGAAATCTGATACTCAAGGAGGCAGCAGATTTTAAAAATAATCCATAGTTGAGTGAAAGACCATTTTATTTTAAAACTGTCTCCCTCTAAATCAACACTATACGTTTGAAAGAAGAAGGTGGTCAAGGGTTTATATTTCCATTTGCTAGTTAAAAAAGATGTATACTTTTGATGTATACTTTTATGTCATAGAAACAGATTCTCTGTTTATCTCACCCAATGAAGAAAACCTTTTTTTCCAAGGATTGTCAGACATATTCTGCTAAAGATGGTTCACTCTTTGCAACTGGACAAAAGTAATCCCTTCTTTATGGGGCAAGTCTACTAAGAGAAGAGGCAAGCTGTACTTGATTATTTCCTCTTATGATGTCCCTCAAGTGCTTTTTACTTAAGATTCATAAATTCTCTTTGATTCAATAATCTATTAATGGGCTGTGCTTCATATACAAAGATAGTGCTAATTATCAAAGATTAACTTTGAAATAAGTCTAGTTATGTCCTCCAGAGAGGATGGAAATAAGCCAAAGAGAGAGAATTACAGAGATGTGGTTTTGTATAAAGGTTTAATATGAAGCCCAATTCACCCCTACTTCAGGCCATGGAAGTGACTTTCTAAAGATGGGGCTGAATAAAAAGTCGACAATCAGTTGATTCACAAAGTTCAAGCTTTGACTTGACTTAGTTAAACTCATGTGCATACGTACATCAATATGCATACCAATGGAATTGAATCTTCATTTTAAAATTACTTAAATGTAAGTAGATAGTAAAGAATCTGCCTGCAATGCAGGAGACCGGGTTATGAGGATCATATTCACTGAGTACTTATTAGACTTTGAGAAATTGAACTGGGTATTTTATTTTAATATTTCTTTAATCTTCATAGCCACTTTCTAAGTTAGAGCATACATTTACCATGTACAGATGAGGAACTGAAAACTCTGAGAGGCTAATTAACAATGGCCAAGATCTCTGCTAAAGCTGAAACTGCAATACTTTGGCCACCTCATGTGAAGAGTTGACTCATTGGAAAAGACTCTGATGCTGGGAGGGATTGGGGGCAGGAGGAGAAGGGGACGACAGAGGATGAGATGGCTGGATGGCATCACTGACTCGATGGACATGAGTTTGAGTAAACTCCGGGAGTTGGTGATGGACAGGGGGGCCTGGCGCGCTGCAGTTCATGGGGTCACAAAGAGTTGGACACGGCTGAGCGACTGAAAGGAACTGAACTGACAATCTCTCAAAAGAAATGACAAAACTAGGTTTTGATTCAGCCTTTTCTCTGCATTAAACTCTTCCCATCATTTAACCTCCTGAATCTGTTTACTTCTTTGTAGAAGTGGGGGTCTACACACTCTCTATTTTGAATCTTGACATTCTTTGACTCTAGTATAAATATTTAAATGCCATGTCCAGTTCTATTATTATTATTCAGTTCACTGCTGGCCAGCCTTTTATGCTTTTATGTTTTGGCCACACCATGCAGCATGCAGGATCCTGGTTCCCTGACCAAGGATTGAACCCGTGCCTCCCACGATGGAAGTGAGGAGTCTTAACAACTGGACCACCAGGAAAGTCCTTTTTCTTAATTTCAATTATTTTATTGAACATTTATTTCAGTTGGATTTAGCAAATTATAGAGTTTCTCACTGGGCTGGCTTAACACATCATCATGATTTAATCTTATATTTGTTCTATCTGCAAAGTTAAAGATTACAGAATTTAACCCCTGCAGCTCTAAGGTACAGGTTCCCTTTGTTGACAGCAGAGGTTCTGGCATGTTCTGTCCCCTCCATCCAGGAGAGGTATCTCTGCAAGAGTGGTCCTCATATTTGCTTTCCCAAAGGGTGGGGAGATAAAAGGACCTACGACCTTTCCCATACTCATCTTCGTTTTTGTTGTCACTGGCCTGATGCTTAAAAGTAGCATTGTTATTGTCTGTGTGGGCATGGACCCGAACGTAGCTGGCACTAAAAAATCCTATTGAAGGAAGTTGTGTGGTTATTGCTGGAATTAAGGGATTGATTCTGAGCATATGGATCATGTTAGCAAAAAGCCTTCCATAATAAGTGGGGAAATAGCTTATTGACAGACATGGAGGAAAGGTTTGCCTGCTTATATCCCAGAGCTTTGGGTTTCCCAGATGGCTCCGTGGGAAAGAATCTGCCTGCCTAATGCAGGAGATGCAGGGTCGATCCCAGGGTCGGGAAGACCCCCAGCAGGAGAAAATGGTAACCCACCCCAATATTTTTGCCTGGGAAATCCCATGAATGAAGGAGCTTGGTGGGCTATTCTGGGGTAGCAAAATGTCAGATACCACTGAGTATGCACACAAGCACATTCCAGAGCTTCCCTTCTACCAAAGGATGTTAGAAGCCTTGCTGTTCAGATTCCTGAGTGCATTTCTTGGAAGCTAACAAGTCGTCCAGCAGGTGGCAGAGTGTTGACACTCTGTTAATGGCTGTTCATGTTAGGAACTTTCTTAAATTCAGTTAAAAAACAATTTCAGGAAGGGCTTGCCTTATATGCATAGTATTGGAGTATATTTACTTCATTTCAAGCATATTTCAAACATATTTATTTCATTTTTGGAAATAATTTCAAAATTAAATATTTTTGAGCTTTTATATCTTGATTGGAGTTCTTTCATTAACTTTATACTCAGTCATGCCTCCTTCCTCCAGATATTTATATTATATGCTTCCAGTTGCTTTTTCCTAGAAATAGGTAGAAGATGTAGATTGAAAGTGGATTTTTTAAAATATTTCAAACAATTATTTTGCCATCTTTAATCCACTCATTTACTGTATTTGCTTAATGCTCTCCTAACTCCCCAGTCTACACATCGCATTTTCTTGTGTGTGTATGTATGTGTTAGTACAAATGAAAATTCTTGGTCACAATAAATGTAGATTTTAAAGATATACTTAAAATCTGCCAAGCTTAATCAAATTGACAAATCTCTCCACTAACTTGTCTTTAAAGGGGAAATGAAAAGATACACTGTGTACAGTGTATAGTATATGCTGTTTAATCAAGTCATTATTTTGAGAAACAAAGCTGATCAAGTGTTCTCACTGGGAAAAATAATAAAGATTCCACCTCACATTTTGACAAATTGCTGTATTTAGCTAACGTGCAACAAATGAACTCCATCATTGTGTTCTGAAGCAAATCGTCGCATTTAATTATGTTGCCAGTCTGATCCCTCCAGAAGATAAGATTTTTAGTGATTAAAACTGAATTGCCTGTTTTCACTGTTTAAAGCACTGCTCCTTCAGCAGCATATGGTTGTTTGGGATGGATTAGTTCATGGAGAGCCCTTGTTAAATGTACTTGTCGTTGTAATAATATTTAAACACTGCTCATGGTCTTTACATCTCAGTTACAAAAGTTACGGAACAGTATTAGCTTTGCGTTTCCCATTAACTCTGCTTAATAAGGTCTTTGGCAAGCTTTCCATCTGCAGAGGGTTTATCTAGTCAGATGATCTGAATATATTCTGCGATCAACCTTTTAATTTTTTTACATCAGTCTTCTCATCTCGATGCCCAAACCACAGATCTTAACATAACATTTCATAAACTTCCACAGCCAAGTTTCTCAGTCTCCAGAATAATTGTCTTCATATTATCATATATCGGTTTCCTAAGTTAGGTATTTTAAATGGTCCGCAAGTTGAGAATGCTCAAGAAGCAAACTAGAAAAGTTCACAGCTGAGATCTCATTCTTTCTTTTATACCAGATTTCCCCTTTTCTCTCTTCACCTTCCCTAGCTGAAAGGGGTACCAAATTGAGAATTACGAGAATCACCTGAAAAATGTTAGTGCTCTTAAATATAAAATACAAGAGGCTAAGAGTACTTAATCATCACTTAGTGTCTAACACAGATGTAAATGTCCAGGCAAATCATAACACACATGTGCAGTGTGGTCTTGCCTGTTTGTACACTGGAGACACATAGAGCAGAGATCAGTTTAAAGACGGAACATTAAGAGTAACTTTTTGGTTGGACCATATTATTTTAACTGTTTTAGACAAATTAAATTGGTTACAGCTAATTGCATATTTCTCATAATGAATCATTGGCAAATCCAATAATGCTAACCAGAAGCAAGTCCTATGTTCCCTGGATGTAAGTAGAAGACTCTGAAGTGGTCAACATTTAGAACACCTGCGATTACCTAAAGCAAACTTCCTACCTCAGACTCTACTAAATCTACTGCTTCTTGTTATTACATATCAAGCAAGAGTGCTGATCACAATGCAAATTAATATATAAACAATCTCTTGATTTAAGGTTGCACCATCACATGAGGTTCAAAGCTAGACATATATATATTTTTTTCTTTTTAGTTACAGTTTTTTGAGTCAGAAAGGTCTTGCTGAACCCCTGGCCTCCAAGTGGAGTCATTTTTCATATGAATTCTTCTTGCTGCTCTTCTGAGGTTGCCATGGCAATGAAGGGGAGGCCCTGGCCATGGGCACAGCCAAGCTCTACCAGAGCCACTCTGTTCTCTCTTCGCCACCTAAGATTGCTCTGAATAAAAGTTCAGCAGCTGAAACACTAAGTGGAGTCCATCCAACTCCTTCACTGTAAACATGATAAAACAGGCACAGAAAGGCTAGATGGCCAGCCAGACATCTTTCCTTGAATAATCACTAGAAATTTAACAATCGGAAATTCTACATCATTTATTTTTTTGTTATATGCTTTTAACTCATATTTCCACTCAACTTCCTGAAAATAAGGAAATAATTTACACTCAATGTAACACCCTTTTTACTTGAAAAAAATTTTTACTTGAAAATTTTAATAATCATCCCATTACAATTCTTTGAAGGAAAAAAAAGTACAAATGTAAATCTTAGTAAAAATCCCA
>SJYC01057420.1:0-11068 GCA_006408675.1 Madoqua kirkii
ATGTAAATACACACAAAAATAATTTCTTCTAGACTGAATTAGTATTATAGTATCATCAATCAACAATTTCATGATACAACATATCATGAATTTTAAAAATTACTAAATATCTAAAGTAAAGCTTTATTGAAAATGCTTCCCTTAATGAGACATGAAATGTTTTGTTTGTGGGGTTTTATCTTTCTATTTTCCTTGTTCTCATTAGTTTATAATATCCATAGGCAAAGATTATATACTGATAGAAGTATACAGAGTTCAGCATTCTATCCAATTCTATTCCTATTTTTGGTCTTTTTGATCTAAGTGCTGAGAAAATTTTTTAACATTAAAAAGAAGACGAAATAGAAGGAGTTTTACTATAATCCTGTACCTCAGTTCTTTGAACTCATCCCTAGTTAGAGGTCAAAATCACATGAGGACGGACTATGAAATTAAGAATTATGTCTAATCACTTTCCATCTTAACAAGTTATTGAGATCCTCCTACAGATTTATGGAAAGAAAAGACGTTTACTCCACCTGACTTGCAAAAAGATTTGTTAGCCAATCATCATAGTCATTGAGTTCACTTAGTACTCTCCATTGATTTCTTCTTATACCTAAAATGTCTCCATTTAGGAATTAGAGATCAAACTTCAGTGCCTATCTCTCACACGATGTATAACATAAACTTCAAAGGAAATTGTGCTGTATTCGTGAACACATAATGTCCTCATGTCGCACTAACTGGGAGCTCTAGCTACCAACTAGAATCTTAAAACTCTGGCTTTTAATCCAAGTCCACTTGCTAATGCCTGAAGGGTAGGGTTCCCATAAGCCTCTTGTCCATCCTTGAGAGGTCTCTACCTTGAGATCAAGGGGCTTTTCCCTGGCTTCCTGGAAGTTGCTAGGGTCAGTGGGAGAATTCCCATTTCTGGGAATGTTCTACCCTTTCTTCTCTGCTCTTTCTGAGAGTATGTCCTCCTGTTCAATTTTTAACACTCTGTGAGAGAAGAGAGACGAGCATGAGGGCACAGAAAGCAGCTTATCCCAATGAAAGAAATTCAAGTCTGAATCTAGTTTCTGCTCTGTTCCAACAATGCCCTGTAAGTTAGAAGCCACCTAGCCACAGGACACATCTCACAGACCCCCCGTGGCAAGCTCTGAAGCCGCACTGCCCGAGTTTGACTTCCAGATTCTGCCATTTACAAACTGGCTGATTTCAGATAAATTACTGAACCTTTCTGTAAAGTCATCTGCAAAATGAGACTCATAATAATAGTATCTTTCTCATAGTTCTTACTAAGATAAAAGGTAATAGGTCACATAAGTAATATGACCATATGACTTATTATTCAAGTACACTTTTGTGAGTGAACAAAGAGGTTGTTAATAATTACATCAGGACCACAGAATAAGCCAGGACTTTCCTTGGAAATCCAGAATTATGGAGTTGCCTTGTCTAAAAACACCTGGCATGATGCCTGGGGCCTTGTTAGAGTGAGCTATTAATATCCAGTTATGTTGTCTGAAGGATTATGGTGAAAATTTTTCTGAGAGTATGGTATTCCACATTAGTATATTCAGAGTTTGTTAATTTGTAGCAGTTTTTTTTTTTTTTAAAGAAAAATGTACTCAAATGAATATGTTTAAGAGGATCCCTTACCACTGTTTGGGAGCTTCCCATGTGAAGCTAGTGGTAAAGAATCCACCAGCCAGTGCAAGAAACACAGGTTCAATTCCTGAGCTGGAAAGATCCCCTGGAGAAGGAAATGACTACCCACTCCAGCATTCTTGCCTGGGAAATCCTATGGACAGAGGAACCTGATGGCCTACATTCCATGGGGTCACAAAGAGTCAGACACAACTGAGCATCTGAGCATGCTACATATTGCCAATGTTTCCTTCATTTAGCCCCTAGCCACACTATGTGCAAGGGGAAGGCAAGCCTGGAGGGTAGCAAGGGGCTCTTTGTATTCTTTCCAACCCCCTCACTTGTCTGATGATGAAAGGGGTGATATGAGGTCAGTCTCACAGTAGTGGCAGGACTCAAGTTTAACTTCAGGAAGTCGATAGTTATTTTGGTTTAGATTAAAAAAAAATTTAAAACGCGGTGTCAAAAATCCAGCAAAAATAATTGGTAATAGAAGCAAAGACATGCCAGACTCAGAAGTCCCATGAAGTCATCTCTATACCTCTTGCCAGCATAGGGTCTTTTTAAAACATGTTCTCAGGGTCTTGGCCAGCTAAGCATCAGCTGCCCCAAAGATGGAGCTTCCATCATTTCTTTGGCAGAATATCACTGACGTGCAGAAGATAAGGTCTTCTGACCTGGATTTCTCGGTTTAACATAATCCCAATCCTAAGAGATACCACATTTATGTTAAACTCACCTTTTAACCAAAATCTGCTTTGTTTGAATCTGTGCGCCTAGAAGCGGAATCGACACGGCATAGTTCAAATTCCTTGCATGTTTACCCGCAGAAACTCCCGTTCCTCGAGGTTAACTGTAACAAAACTGGCACTCTACACTTAGCAAAAGGACAGGATTTTTAATCTGTATGAGTGAAAAACAACAGCATCTGAGAAAGTCATATTTTATCGAAAAGTCTAATACTTTCCTTTCTTCCTAATAACATCAACAGGAAGAGCATTTGTATAGGGCCTCCCAGTTCACAAAGTAAGCCAAGATACATTACCTCATGGGTATTTTATTCTTTCGAATCCACCAATTTAACATGCGTCAGGTCCAACCTCTTGCAGGACGCAGCCTAAGAAGAAAGCCCAGGCGGTAGACCGTGCGGTTTGTTTTCGGCCCCGCGGTGGCAGTCAGGGCAAAGCAGGGCCAGCCCACAGCTCGCGAAAGGATGAGCTCATGTCCAGCCTGGGAAAGCGGCACGGCGGCCGTTCCTGCTGCTCGGCATGAAATGAACCATGAGCAGCGTGAAATCACTGACCACAGGTGTAGAGATCTGCAGTGACATAAAATCCTTGCTGTTAGGCAGTTGGAGGAAGGCTGTGGGAAGACTTGCCACGAGCTCCTCCCAGCCAAGTCTGCCTTTATAAAGAAATGGTCATTTCAGCTGCATTGTTGCCAGGGCGCTTCATGAGTCTCATCCCAACTTCCAGTTAAAAGATTCATAGAGAAGAATTAGAGACAGATATAGGTGACTCTTTCTCTCTGGTCATTCTAAAGAAAAAAGCAAAAGCAAAAAAAATCCATAAAGTACAAAACTGGTGTGTTTGACCACAAACACTTAAACTCTTCTGTGTGTTAAAAATAAAATCTCAATAAATAAGATTTACAAAGACAAAAAAAAAAGGCAAAATTGTAAGCTCTATGACAAGGAGATTATTAACAATACAACTATATAAAGTGTTTTAAAATTATGAATTTAACATATGAAAATATGCAAAGAAAATAGCAACTCATCAAAAGGATGAAGGGAAGTCTCAGCAAAATATGTGCAGATGTTCAAATTCACTAATAATATGTGAATTAATGTAATAAATATACTATATTTGCCTGTAAAGCTGGAAAGCTTTTATTAAAACTATAATATTCGGCCTTATTTAGGATTTTTAAAAGGGAGACTAAACCATCTGATTTCAGTTTTAATGCTTCTCCCATTTTATTTGATATCAAACCAGAATTTACTGGTCTGTTTTATTTATTCATATCCACATTATTGTGTTTGGTTCTTATCAATGTAAGCAGATTACAGTTGGATTTTTTAACTGAAGTAAAAATTATTATTTTTTAATGGGAAAGTATATTCCAACTATGTTTACTGTCACAATGCCTTGTAACAAGACTATAGGGATTTATTCAGAATTTAAAAGATCCCATTTATGGTGGATGGGGACAGACCAAGCCCTTTCAGAAGAATCGCTAGTTCTAGTCACACAGTAAGCTCCATATTTGTAAACAGAGAAACTGAAATGGAATTTGACTTGCACTTTGCCAAACTGCTTTCATATGTTAGCATACAAGTCACAAGCTTGAGATCCCTCCAGCCCAGATCATCTGACATATACTACATAAAACATAAACAAAACACGCCGGCAGCTGATGTCTTAATTATAAAAGTATTTGATGTATTGTTCTGAAGTCAATATTTAATGCAAATGCAGCAACGAATGTATCTTCCCCCAGTTCCTATCAGTTAATTTAAATTCAGTTGCTTTTTTATCTTAAAAAGAATTCAGTGCTCAGTTTCATGTTTCATTTACAAAGCAATAATTTGATTTTGCTAGTTGGGAGTTTATAATCCAATTTGTGTCTATTGTTCAGCCCAGGGGAGTGAATTTGCCTGGCTATCGCCGCTTACAAATTATACAAGCAAAACACATCTGAAGTTTTGCAGTCTTTATAAGACAGTGAGTTTTAATGCCAGTCACTTGTCATTTTTCTTAATGAAATTGACTTCTTACTGCTGATATTGAACTAATTTTCTATTGAATCCTTCTTGATTGATTATAAATGGGGAAAGAGAGAGGTTGAATTAAATTGTTCAGCCCAGTGGAGTGAATTTGTATGGCAATCACAGCTTACAAATTATAAACTCAACACACATCTGAAGTTCTGCAGTCTTTACAAGGCTATAGCAAGCTTTAATGCCAAGTGGCTTGTCACTTTTCTTAATGAAATTGAATTTTTTGCTACTGATATTGAATTGTTTTCTACTAAATCCTTCCTGATTAATGATAAATGAGGAAAAGAGAAGTTGAATTAAGTTGATTGACACAGGAATGCTAATGTTTATATATTCCCATTCTGTGTTATACCACTTAAAATATAAAGAAGACATGTATCTTTTCTTTAGAGTTGTCTCAAAGTTTGAGCGTATGTTGTTTTTAAAAAAAGTGGACAAGTGGGGATTAAAGAGAATACAAATCGCTTTAAAGGAACAAGAAAAAGTAGACTGTACTAGGCTTTTAAAATAAATTGATGTCATTGGACACCAAATTTGCCTCCAATTTTCATGTTAATGAATGCATTGGGTTAAAGATCAAAATAGAAAATATATCGCAAAGATAAACTTTTTACTGGATCTCAGTTCAAACAAAATTTTGTCTCACAGTTCCATTTATGAAAAATGTTGCGAGTCAGCACGAAATACTTTCAACCACCGTATACTAAAAACAGAATGACCGTATTTAAGTGCACAGCATATTTTCCTGCCCGCTGTGCAAGAGAATCCTATACTAGCTGATGACCCCTGTCTTCTTACTTAATGTACTCATGGGACTGTTTCACAGGTACTCCAGACTCACCAAGTCCAAAACTGAACTGCCAGCCCCTCAAATTCTGCTGAATTAATCAGTATTTTTGATTGTGCCCAACAGAAACTAATTTGCAGTCTTCTTAGCAACTAGTATTTTGTTGGGAAGCTCCTAGTGCAGCTTATAGAAATTGAAAGCGGCTGCCCTCTACCATCTCCCACCCCGCCCTCTGGGACTGGAACTAGACATTGAAACTCTGCAAGAAGCCTGGCAGTCCTTACCAGCTCTCAACTCTACAGCTCTCTGCTTGTTTGCTTTCTTCTGCTGCAAACCCCAGATGTCCATGGCGAGGAACAACTGCCCCAGAAAACTTTGTATGGCCTCCAGTTCAGGCCATAAAAAGACTTGGATTTCCCCTTTCTTCTTATTCTCTAGACACTTGTCATAGGAAGGTTTCTTCCAGTTCCCTGAGCAAGCCATGCTCTTCCCCGTTTCCATCACGACTATTGCCAAGGAATGCTCGCCACCCAGCATGCCTTTGCCTAACTAACTTAGAGATGTTTGGGCTTTCAACTTAAAAGTCATTTTCTCCAGGAGACCTTCCCTTAATTCTTAGAGCCTCCATCCATTTGCACCACAAAATTTACTGAGCAGCTACTCTAGGTCACACAGTGTTGGGACTGGAAGAACACTGGTCTCTGTCTTCATGGAGCTTATGGTCTGTGTGCATGTGTGTGAGCTCAGTCACTCAGCCATGTCCAACTCTTCCAACTCTATGGACTGTAGCCCACCAGGCTCCTCTGTCCATGGGATTTCCCAGGCAAGAATACCGGAGTGGGTAGCCATTCCCTTTTCCAAGAGATCTTCCCAAGCCAGGGACTGAACTGGGGTCTCCTTCATGGCGATTCTTTACCACTGAGCTACTGGGCAAGGAATATTTAAGCATATAATAAGTACAGTAGAGGAGAGCAATATGATAAAGAATAACAGGGTGGTCAGAGGAAGCCTGCCTGCAGAGGTAATATTTCAGCTGAGACCTCTGAAAGACGGCCGAGTCAGGGTTCTGATCCAAAGAAAGGCATCACCATGTGCACCGGCTCTATGGTGTGTGTGAAGAACTGAGGGAGGCCAGTGTCCCTCAAGACACTGAGAACATGAGCGAGAGCGAGGCCATGGCAGAAAATGAGATCACCTCCCAAAAAGGCGGTGGAGCAGAGGTGAAGCATAAGGGATCTGCCCACAAGATTTGGATACAGATACATTTTGCTTGACTGGTAGAATATTTTCATTATCTTTTACAAAAACATTAGTACGTTAGGCAGGGCAGTACTCCACACTCCACAGTTAGGTCAGATTCAGACATTTATGCTTCTTGCCAGTCTCCGGAATTCCATTTGAAAGGCACAGGAAACAAATTGGACTGACTGTTGGGCATTCTGTTTCTGTAGATCTGTGGAAACACATCATGCCATATTTAAAGTCTTTGAGATTGCAAATATAGTGGTAAGAGTGGAATCCTGGAGCCACAATGGAGTCTACTCAAGGTGGACATGAGAACTGAACTCTTCTTAGCCTTGCCTTAGGCTGGCCTTTGTATTTCTCGGGATAGTAAATGCTCTGACATTATTTATATAAGATTATATAACTTATAGGAAATGTTCTTAAAAGTTTTACATCTTTCAATCTTATACAGATACTCTCAGAATTTATTATTTTTTCTTCTTTTTATGCAAGGTTTCCATATCAGTATAACTTACCTCATTTGCTGCCTACACTGCTTAGAGTAAAATTCTAACTCAGTATTCAGCCCCTGCATCTGAGCTAGACCAAATGATATATTTTAAACCTATCTGGACCAACGTCCCTCAAATTTTTAAACTTAAGTCTATTACATCTCAGCTAAGTGATGATCTTCTTATAAAACACTTAAATACATATAACAGTATTGCTTTAGGGGTTGTAGGTAGTTATGTCTTTGTTTTCTTTTCAGATATTTTATTCCTAGTTCATGTGTGTGTGTGCAGGCATGCACATGCACCCTCTGTAGTATGTTTCTTTATCAAAGGAATTCCCATCATCTTACCTTTAACTGCTCCTCCATGAGACTAGTGATCCCTGGAATTGTTTATAATCAGTTTCTATCAATTATCAATCACGCTTTGGGGGAAAAAATGCTTGATGACTAAAAAATCTTACATTATTTTGATATATCTAATAATTAAATCCTAGGAAAAATATTTGAAAAATAACTTGAGGTGACAATTGTCAGTTGCAAAAAGAAAACATCAAGAAACACATCCACTCAGACACTTACAACTGTCCAAATAAAAGCTGAGCTAAATCAGAAACACAAATAGAGTTGTACAAACATAATTCTAGCTTAATAGTCTATCTAAAAGGCATAAATACCCTCTTTGGGGGTGTTTTTCTTGAGCAATTAGGACTTAAAGAGGTAATGAAATTCACTAGGTCTTCCATAGTTTTTCTTTAATGTTATTTTTTACATTCTCGTTTGTTTTCATGTATGTTCAATATCTGACAAGGCAGGAGAAAGTAAAACAAGGAACCAAATTTACACCTACATTATAGCTTAAATACACATTAGGTTCCCCGGGGAGGTACTCCTCAATAGACTCTTACATACTTTATTAAAGTCAAACACATTAAATGCTTTTCTTTATCAAACTGCTGAACTGAAAGGAAAAAATACAAGAAAATTTCTAGAAATCACTAAACATTAGAATTGATTCAAATGTATTCATTTTAATGGCTGAGTAATACTCCATTGTGTATATGTACCACAGCTTTCTTATCCATTCATCTGCTGATGGACATCTAGGTTGCTAATCCATATAAACATATAATCCAAATCAGGAAAGGAGTACGTTACCCTGCTTATTTAACTTATAGGCAGAGTACATCATGAGAAATGCTGAGCTGGATGAAGCACAAGCTGGAATCAAGATTGCTGGGAGAAATATCAATAACCTCAGATATGCAGATGACACCACCCTTATGGCAGAAATTGAAGAGAAACTAAAAAGCCTCTTGATGAAAGTGAAAGAGGAGAGTGAAAAAGTTGGCTTAAAGCTCAACATTCAGAAAATGAAGATCATGGCTTCCAGTCCCATCACTTCATGGTCAATAGATGGGGAAACAGTGGAAACAGTGTCAGACTTTATTTTGGGGGGGCTACAAAATCACTGCAGATGGTGACTGCAGCCATGAAATTAAAAGACGCTTACTCCTTGGAAGAAGAGTTATGACAAAACTAGATAGCATATTAAAAAACAGAGACATTACTTTTCCAACAAAGTCCATCTAGTCAACGCTATGGTTTTTCCAGTAGTCATGAATGGATGTGAGAGTTGGACTATAAAGAAAGCTGAACACCAAAGAATTGATGCTTTTGAACTGTGTTGTTGGAGAACACTCTTGAGAGTCCCTTGGACTGCAAGGAGATCCAGCCAGTCAGTCATAAAGGAAATCAGTCTTGAATATTCATTGGAAGGACTGATGCTGAAGTTGAAACTTTAATACTTTGGACACCTGACGCGAAGAACTGACTCATTTGAAAAGACCCTGATGCTGGGAAAGATTGAGGGCTGAAGGAGAAGGGGACGACAGAGGATGAGACGGTTGGATGGCATTGCTGACTCTATGGACATGAGTTTGAGTAAACTCCGGAGTTGGTGATGGACAGAGAGGCCTGGCGTGCTGCAGTCCATGGGGTCGCAAAGAGTCGGACATGACTTGAGTGACTGAACTGAATTGAACTAAACTAAAACATATGTACAAAAAACAAAAAGCTTTCCTCTTGGGGAAAAAAATAAAATATGGTGTTCTCTACTATTCTGTATAATTTTGAGAGATTGAAATTTTTCCATACCTACTCAGAGGAGTTCAGAGTTTTCTCAGAGTCTCCAGGTTTTCTTTCCAAAATCAGTTCACAGGAAACATTAACATTTCTTAAAGAGAAGTGCATTTCACAGTAAGAAAAGAATGATCCCTTTAAGCTGATCAGTAGAGCAGGAAAAAAATTAATGCCCAGGACTGGTGACAAAGTGTGCCACTCACTTCCATGAAATAGCATGTGACTGTCTGAGGGCAAAAAGCATTTAGCATAGAAAACAGCTCGCAGGATTTATTTTGCACTTTAAAAATGCTCTTATACTTCTTCCACACACTTGAAGCTTCAAATCAATGACTACTAGTGAGAAAGAACTTCTGGACAGCCTCACCAATTAACTTACTTCTCAGAATAGCAAAACACTACCCTGGGTGCATTTTCTATCTTGATAGATGCATTGCAAACACATGTGGTATTAAATAAAGAAGTAAAAGTACTTAATACAACAAAGGTTAAGAAGACACCTTGAGAGATTTGAGAGGATGCAAATAACTATTCCAAAGGTTAAAAAAAAAAAAGTTGAAAAGTCTGTGCCTAATCAGAGAACTTTTAATAAAATGGCATTAGCAGAACTCTGTATGGTTTAGTAGTTCAAAAGTCCCACACAGGCTCAGCTTATGCCTAACTTTTTCAGTCAGAGAAATAAGCAAACTTCCCTTTAGGCCAAGGGAAAGTGCTTAAAGATCATATCCATCTATGAGTAGATAAACAAGGTTTATTTACTGCTGGTTTTCAATATGACATTCTTTCAAATTTTGAAATTCTTTGGCAATTTTCTGTATGCTGCAAGTGAAAACTACTAAGGCAAGGAAAGATACTTTTTCAGTCAGAGAAATAAGCAAACTTCCCTTTAGGCCAAGGGAAAGTGCTTAAAGATCATATCCATCTATGAGTAGATAAACAAGGTTTATTTACTACTGGTTTTCAATATGACATTCTTTCAAATTTTGAAATTCTTTGGCAATTTTCTGTATGCTGCAAGTGAAAACTACTAAGGCAAGGAAAGATACATTTTAATCTCAGTGAGAACATAGTTCACTTATTCAGTCATTCAAAAACTGTGAACTTGAGTTTCTATTAAATAAGACAGGCCTCTGCACTTAAAAAATTGAAGCTTCCAAGCTGAAGTATGCAGCTAGATGGAATTTTTTTTTAATATGAAGAATAAAATTTGCATTTCAGCCTGTTTGGTATAAATTATCCAATAAATTTCAGTTATGCAATTACCAGGATTTAATATAAGCTATTGCACTCATCTCACTTGCTAGTAAAGTAATGCTCAAAATTCTCCAACCAGACTTCAGCAATATGTGAACCATGAACTTCCAGATATCCAAGCTAGTTTTAGAAAAGGCAGAGGAACCAGAGATCAAATTGCCAACATCCACTGGATCATTGAAAAAGCAAGAGAATTCCAGAAAAACATCTATTTCTACTTTATTGACTATGCCAAAGACTTTTACTATGTGGATCACAATAAGCTGTGGAAAATTCTGAAAGAGATGAGAATACCAGGCCACCTGACCTGCCTTCTGAGGAACCTGTATGCAGGTCAGGAAGCAACAGTTAGAACTGGACATAGAACTGGTTCCAAATAAGAAAAGGAGTACGTCAAGGCTGTACATTGTCACATGCTTATTTAACTTCTATGCAGAGTACATCATGAGAAACGCTGGGCTAGAAGAAGCACAAGCTAGAATCAAGATTGCTGGGAGAAATATCAATAACCTGAGATATGCAAATGACACCATCCTTATGGCAGAAAGTGGAGAATTAAAGACCCTCTTGATGAAAGTGAAAGAGGAGAGTGAAAAGTGGGCTTAAAGCTCAACATTCAGAAAACTAACATCATAGAATCTGATCCCATAACTTCATGGCAATTAGATGAGGAAACAGTGGAAACAGTATTAGACTTTATTTTGGGGGGCTCCAAAATCACTGCAGATGGTGACTG
>SJYC01057425.1:0-60331 GCA_006408675.1 Madoqua kirkii
CTGTAATAATTAAATTACATTTGATGGCACTTTTCAGTATTTAATAAATATATGTTACTGGAATTGGAAATACAAGGGCAAACTTGTCCCTTGTAAAGTTGAATATCTTTGTGTGGAATCTCAGAATTGTGCGTGCATAAGGGTAGGTCCCACTCAGACATTCTCTGTAGTGTGTAATGGCTCATAAGAGCAAGAAATGCATCTGACTCAGTAATATTTAAGGAGTGAATTTATAAATACAAGAAGTGCTTTCTTGTATCGTACAACATGAAGAATATAGCCAATATTTTGTAATAAATGTAAGTGGAAAGTAACCTTTAAAATTGTATAAATTCTTTTAAATAAAAGAAAATATTCTTAATCACTAGAGGCAGAGAAATTAAATTTTTTTAATTCTTTTATTAAAAAATGTAGTGCTTTCTGCCTTTTTCCATCACAACTCCATTTCTGCAACCACAAATTTGGAGGTACATACACAATGAATAGCAGAGTTATGGAAGAAAGGAAAGGAGAAGCCTAGCCTGCTTTACAGCTGCTGAGCGTTAGTATAACAGCACCTGTGGTTAACAGCCAGCAATTGTTCTGACTGATGGATGTTTAAGTAGCAACAATTGTTAAATATTTTGAATAAAACCACAGGTCATTTCTTTATTTAACCCATTTGTTCTGGGGCTAAGCACCTTCTACCTTAAGATATCCTTGAGATCAGAGCCAAACAGAATTCCTAAAGGTAATTAAGAGAAATTGAACTGAGCAAGAGAATGGACTATGGGCATGGGTTACGTCTATTCCAACTAGACCTAGCCTTAGAGATTTCACTGGCAGAAGACTGAACCCAACTAGGGAAAATTTTGGGAGAAGGAAATGGCAACCCACTCCATTGTTCTTGCCTGGAGAATCCCAGGGACGGGGGAGCCTGGTGGGCTGCCGTCTATGGCGTCGCACAGAGTCGGACATGACTGAAGTGACTTAGCAGCAGCAGCAGGGAAAATTTTGATGTGGGACAAGATAGTAAGTTAGAGTGTGTACTAGTTTGGGGGTCACCAGAGCTCTTTCACTAACTTTCTAATCAATTTAAGGGAAATCATTTCAGTAGATTTTCAGCTACAAATTCAGAAAACTTGAATTCTAGAATTCCTTCCAGTTCCATCATCTAATCAAATCAGGCATATTTTTTTCTGAAAGGGAATTTTTTAAATAGTGTGTAAAAGGACACAATAACATGTATAAGAAGACTAAAATCGTAAACCTACAGTTTTAAATTCCTGTGGGTATTTACAGACTGTTTTAATGCTTGTATGCCATTGAATTCTACTTAAATATTTTAAAGTTTGACTTAAATACATACATCCTGCTTCTCTCAAGGGTGAAATCATAAGACTTTCACATTCAGGTGAATTCTTTACCACTGAGCCACCAGGGAAGCCTCGATACATATATGTAAGCTTTTAACTTACTAGTGGGCTTGAAGTCAATCAAAAATAATACGTCATGATCAGTGTATGACACTTGAAAATTAGAGTTTACATCCTGAGTTTCCTGGCATACTAATATGTAAATTGAATATATTTTTACTTTGGGGCCGGACAAGTATATTGAGCATTGTATGGTCAGGCTACTCAGGATGGTTATTTTCTTGCTTTCTGTACATCTCCTGCTTGACCAGAGCCTGCTTCTCTCACATGAATATCCAATCCCCTTCATGATAGGACCTAATTAGTAACTGTCCCCATGATTGCCCTCTGCCCCAGCTGCTGGTTTCCCTGGTAACCAAACCAACACGGTGACCGAAACAACATGACGTCATTCCCCTTTGAAGGGTCACCACAGTCCCCGCCCTACCTGCCTGTCCACTACCAGCAGGCGGTGTCACACCAGAGCTCACATCAGTAAACGCCGAAGTTTCTGTTGCCATCTCCCGTGCCTCATGGGTCCCAAGGCTGGGCAACCACAAGGCTTGCAGACCTACAAAGTGTAGCCCTCTGTCAATCCTAAAGGAAATCAACCCTGAATATTCACTGGAAGGACTGATGCTGAAGCTCCAATACTTTGGCCACCTTATGTGAACAGCTGGCTCATTAGAAAAGGACCTGACACTGGGAAAGGTTGAAGGCAGGAGGAGAAGGGGATGACAGGGGATGAGATGGTTAGATGGCATCATCAAATCAATGGACATGAGTGTGAGCAAACTCTGGGAAATACTGAGGCTCAGGGAAGCCTAGTGTGCTACAGTCCAGTCCATAGAGTCCCAAAGAGTCAGACATGACTGAATGACTCAACGAATGAATGAGGCAGCCAAGGGGCCAAAAAAAAAAAAAAAACCCTCCCGTGAGCCCCAAGATATCAGAAAATAAGGATGGGGTGTGAAAATTTGAGGAAGTGATCTGAGGCGGCGGTCCTCCAGCATGTGTGGCCCTGCGGAGCTGACCGCCATGGGAGATGAGAGATATCTCCCGTGCCTCATGGGTCCCAAGGCTGGGCAACCACAAGGCTTGCAGACCTACAAAGTGTAGCCCTCTGTCAATCCTAAAGGAAATCAACCCTGAATATTCACTGGAAGGACTGATGCTGAAGCTCCAATACTTTGGCCACCTTATGTGAACAGCTGGCTCATTAGAAAAGGACCTGACACCGGGAAAGGTTGAAGGCAGGAGGAGAAGGGGATGACAGGGGATGAGATGGTTAGATGGCATCATCAAATCAATGGACATGAGTGTGAGCAAACTCTGGGAAATACTGAGGCTCAGGGAAGCCTAGTGTGCTACAGTCCAGTCCATAGAGTCCCAAAGAGTCAGACATGACTGAATGACTCAACGAATGAATGAGGCAGCCAAGGGGCCAAAAAAAAAAAAAAAAACCCTCCCGTGAGCCCCAAGATATCAGAAAATAAGGATGGGGTGTGAAAATTTGAGGAAGTGATCTGAGGCGGCGGTCCTCCAGCATGTGTGGCCCTGCGGAGCTGACCGCCATGGGAGATGAGAGATGTCTTTCTCTTCCATTAAACCAATAATCTCCTGCTAACCTCAGAGCCTCTTACAAGTTTAAAGGTAGCTGTCCCATGCTCCTGGCTCTTGGGACTATGTGGAGGATGGCTAAAGAATACAAAGTGTAAGGACATGGACTATCTATCAAATACTTGAATGTTAGCTGGTCAGGTAAGACAAGCGTACCCCCAACCATCAGCCCTAAACAGCTACAGAAACAGGCTTTAGGAGTGTTATCTCAGGGGCAAGCTCGTGAGTTGGAGGTGGCCGGTTAACCAGAAGGGTTTGGGGCCCGTGGCAACTGCAAAATACCCTTGGGCTTCTGGTCCCAACTATGGAAGTGGGAAGAGCGACGATACTGCATAATGGGACGATAGCTGTGTGTAGTCTACAGTGTGTTACAACAGGTGCAACGGACTGTTCAGTCCTTGGAATTCTCCAGGCCAGAATGCTGGAGTGGGTAGCCTTTCCCTTCTCCAGGATCTTCCCAACCCAGGGGTCAAACCCAGGTCACCCACATTGCAGGTGGATTTTTCACCAGCTGAGCCACAAAGGAAGCCCAAGAATACTGGAGTGGGTAGCCTATCCCTTCTCCAGCAGATCTTCCCCACCCAGGAATCGAACTGGGGTCTCCTGCATTGCAGCCAGATTCTTTACCAACTGAGCTATCAGGGAAGGCCCACAACAGGTGCAACGTGTTACAAAGGCCTACGGGAGCTATAGAGCAATGCAAAACGGCCACCAGGTTCAGAAGGGGCCAACACAGATGCTACACACTAGCATTGCCACTTGCTAATTGAAATGATGAAGGGACTACGTAATAACAATTGAGATGGAAAAACTCTCTCTCTACATGTGAACACGTCCCAGGAGCACCCACTCCAGTATGTTAACCCAGAGGCAACTGGTCAACCCCATCCAAGTCCTACTGTTGACCACCTGAGGACTGCTGCCAGTGGTCGGTCAGGACAATAGCTTGCTTTTGCTCTTGCCACGGGATCTGCCCCAAGAAGAACACATTATAAATCACCCTGGGGCTGGCACGTATGGCCTGGGTGGTTTGGGTTTGCTTCCTCTGGGGAACAATATTAGAAAGGGATTTAAAGTCTTCACCTGTCTTCTACTCAGCCCCACCTGAAACTACGAAAGGACTTAATTAGGGCACCATCATCTTAACCCTTGGTCCATTATACTGTCTCTCCAGTATTCAGCACCAGCTCTGGGAACTAGGGCTGGACAGGTGGGATCATACGACAGACCAAGACAAACACCACAGCAGGGTGGTATTATCTCAGAATGTTCTTACTGCTTGTATTTTGCTTAATGGCCATATCTCCCCTGTAGTGGGCCTGCTGAATACATTACATTCTTACATTACATTACATTACATACCTTACATTCTCTCCTTAGTCTAAGTGGAGGGAGTCTGCTCATGGACTGGGCGACAGTGGTGACCTCACTGTGAAGTGAGTTGGATTACTGGGTCCCTCTGGTGGGCTGTAGTCATGGGTTGCGGAAAGTCGGACATGACTGAGCGACGGAGCGTGCATGGTTGTAGTGAGATGACACTGTTATCCTCGTCTGGACTTCCGGATGAAAGCTGACCTGAAGAGCCCCTGGCTCCCGACTCCGCCCGCCTCCTGGCCGCTGTCACCTGTATTGCATGTGTGGTGTTTGGCTGCAGCATGCCTCTGTATGCCTGACCCCAGCGGTATTGCAGAGAAGGGGTAGGCCAAGACTGTAGGGATCCTGCAGGGTATGTAGGGATGGAGCATGTGGTCGGGCCACTCAAGACGGCTGCTCTCCTACTCTCTATACATCCCTGCTGGACCAGGCTTTGCTTCTCTCAAGTGACTACAGTCCTCTTCATTACAGCCCTAATTAGTAACTGCCCACGTGCTTGCTCCCTACCCCAGCTGCTCATTTCCCTGGCAACTGAGCCAACCTGATGTAAATTCCCCCCATAAGTTGTAGCCTCCTTCTCCCCCGAGTAGCAGATTGCTGCCATGTCCTGCCTGGAGTTTGCTGACAATGGTGGGATTTGTCCAGGACCTTCGGCTTGAGATCCCCTCTCCAATGAACAGTTAATGTTTCCACCTCGTCTCCAGGCCCTTCCTTCGGTCTGAAGTCTTACAGACCTACAGGATACAGCCCAACGGGCACACAGTGTGGATACTAAGTCAAACCAGAATATGCAAAATCTGAGAACAGTACAATCCATACAGCATTAGATGCAATTATAACTACTCACCCCTACTAGAAACAGTTTTCACACAAATCCCACTGAAGAAAGGAAATGTTTGTGTTTAAAATTTTTTTCACACCTTTATTTTTCCATGTATAAAATTATCTGCAGGGAAATGAAAAACTGTTTATTTGTGACAAAGCAGCCTATTTCTGACTATTGTGCTCTTGAGTAGGACTGGTGAGCTGTTAGGTAACAAACACAAGTCTTATTGTGGAAGAAATTTATTCTTAATAGCAACTTGAAACTTGAAGAATTTGTAGGAAAGAAAAATACTCAAGGCTCTAAATAAACTATTTAAATAAAAGTCGGCTTTTGATTACCCACAAGGCATGGCTATTTGTCCTTCACAAAGCACTCATTTGATTTATTCATGCCCATGGAAGTGACTTTCTGTGGATGTTTGCAGTGAAATTTTCAGCAGTTCTTTTGATGCCGTGTGTTAAGTCCACATTGATTGCTCTTGATTTCTCAGAATCTTTTATTGTGGTCCTGACATGTAAAAGGGGCTCAAGAATTTCTTAATGGGAGAACTTCAGACAACAATCTCTCCAGGTTGAGAAGGGGGGCAATGAAACAAGTGGTTGCATTTGCCTCTAAAAATACTGTTCTCTTTTTTTGTGTGTGCCTTTTTTTTTATTGGAGAATAATTGCTTTACGATGTTGTGGTGGTCTCTGCCTTACATCAATGTGAATCAGTCATAATCATAATTATATACACATATCCCCTCCCCATGGAGCCCCCCTGCCCATTCTACCCCTCTAGGTCATCACAGCACGCCAGGCTGGGCTGCCTGTGTTATATAGCAGCTTCCTTGTGTGTGTGTGTGTGTGTGTGTGTGTGTGTGTGTGTGTGTGTGTGTGTGCGCAGGTCAAGCATACTGTTCTTACTTTATATGGATTTTATTTAGGGTGACTTGGGACACTGATCAAGTCAGATCAACAGGGGAGAAAAAGGCCACCGGCAATATTAGAGCTACATTAATTTAAATGTCTTTTTTACTTTTATATTTTTTAGGTCTTAAAAGACCGTTTTCAAAGGCCCAAGATGAAGTTCACACTTACACGCTGGTGCTTGACCCTCTTCATCTTCCTGAATGTAAGTGAAACAGAGTTATCTGAGGCTATGTTAATCAAGAAAGCTGAACAGTAAAGCTGAGTATAATTGAGTGAGGGTAGACATTGTTCTCCAGAAGACAAACTATAATTTTCTTTAATATTTTGTTAACAAATCTCCTCTTTATTCAAGGAAGACTATTACTAACATTCCATGCCTGTCAATTTACATTTTATGTTGGGGGATTTACAGTTTATAATGTTACACATAAAAGTTTATGGGAATCATTGCTAATGCAGTCCTTCCTTCTGTACCTGTCTGAATGAGGATAGTTTATTTTATTATGTAAGACAGCCGTGTTATTTTAATCTTCAGATAAAGTACAATATAATTTGCCAAAAGTAATCCAGTACTTGGAACTACATGTATCTTCATGCCATTGGAAAGAATTTTAAACAAGAATATTGTAGAAACTATTGGAATGTTTTCTTTTGTCTGTAAATGTCTAAGCCTTATATCATATTCAACAGATGCAGAGAGATTGATATATTTTATTCATATTGATATTGTTATTAATATCTCATATGAAATCCTATGTGATCAAATATATGTGAATATTCCTGAATTTTGCTTCACAAATCATGTACCTAGACATTGGTAGAAGAAATGATAAAGTAACTACTAGATAATAAGATAGTTTGAATATTATCCAATCATCTTTTTTTTAGGAAAGACTAAACAGTCTTTTAACAAAGACTACAAAACTTTTGGTGTGGTTTTTTTTTTTAAGCTCACCTTTTACAAACTCTTAGTACATTTTAAAATTCAAAGATTGAAAGAATTTCATATATTTGCATGAGCATGACAGCTGCCTTGTGGTTTGTAGGCTTCTTTTTACCAGCAAGCATGATTGCACAGGGCACTTAAATGTCCTTATGAGGCCTTCATTGTGACAAACAGAAATTTTGCTTCTGTTTGTACTATATATTTGATCTGGAGGATTTGCCCATAAAATTTTTGATAGATCAGTTTTCTTCTAAAACATTCATTATGTTCCACATTAATATTCTTCAGAGTAAAGGAAAAATTTTCATGACATTACTCTAAGATGTCACTTCTTAGACACATTATTATGAAAAACCACTGCCAATATATTTACCGAATTCTACCAACCTGATTTCCAAATGGTCTTTAAAAATTATCAGTTTGGTTCACCACATTCCCTTCGCCTCATCTACATTTACTGAAGGCACTCACTTTCTCTTCTTATCACTTTCTCGTCTTGTGCAGTAACACAACAGGCTTAGAACAGTGCTTGGCACGTAGTGCCCAAAAGATGCTAGCGAGGATGATGGCAACGACCACACCAACAACGAGGAAGACAGACAGAGAGCAGGCTCTTCTGGGAAGCATTTGTTCTTCACTTAACTGTGTTCCCCAATTTGTGTTAAATTAATGACACCATGGACTGTAGCCCGCCAGGCTCCTCTGTCCATGGGATTCTCCAGGCAAGAATAGTGGGGTGAGTTGCCATTTCCTGCTCCACAGGATCTTCCCAAGCCAGGGATCCAACCCACGTCTCTTAATCTCCTGCATTGGCAGGTGGGTTATTTACCGCTGTGCCCCCTGGGGGGCCCCTTATGATACATACAGGAGCTTTATCTAATGCCTAGGTAGAAAGTACATAGTCAGGCATCTGATCCCATCTGGAAGAAGCAGAGCTAACACTTGACAGACCTCTATTTTATCCTTTACTTTGAAAAGTATAAGTAACTGAAAACTACAAATCATCCTAACACAGACATTATCATTATTAAGAACAGCGACATGGAAAGTTGGTCATAGCAGCTTGTGAATTCTGGATGCATATTCCCGTTAGAACAGGTCTGTCTGTGACAATCTGTAGAAGCGTCCTTCAGGCCGGTAGCATGGATCCCCACAGTCAGTAGTTTTGGACCACTTCTAAAGTTCTGCACAGAACTGTTCTCTTCTTGTTCTCTCTCTGTTCTTCTGGAAACCACCTGTAACAAACAAGGAAGCTGATTGTCTTACGTCAAAGTAGGAATTGCTTAAACGCACAGCCATTCAAATCCGATTGCTTTACTTCTAGACCATGGGGTCTAGAACCTTCTAGAATGTAAGCTCCTCGAGGGCAGGGACCTTGCTGGTTTTGTTCTTGCTGCTGACTCTTCAGAACCTAGGACAGTGCCTGACATATGGAAGGCAGGCAAAGTCAAAGAACACTGATGCTTCCTCTGCGGACTCCAGCCGGCAGTGGCAGCTTGGTGGTCGTATGTGTGGCGCCATCTACTGGAACCTTTTGGAGTGACATCACATATATGGCGACTAAACTGCTGCCTAGGACAACAGTTAAGAGGTGTTTTTTGTTTGATTTTGGAAGCATCACGCAAGATGGCTTGAATGCAAAACTTCGAATGTCAGTCTTTATTCAGAAACACATGTCCTTCATGTCTCATCTCTATCTCATGTGAACATAAAATTATATATTTACATTCCACAAACATATAGAATAAACATAACACAAATGATAAGTGGAATATTGTTTTCACACCACTTGGTGGTTTAATCGCCTCTGTTTAAATTTTCCCTCTTTACTGCTGAAAATTGTACCACTTCACTAGCAATTTTTATCTCTGAAATCATCAGCAAACAGTTTACTATGTTCAATGAACCAGATGAAATGTATATGTTATTTTTCAGCAGTAGTAATTCCATGATTGGAATTACATAGATGTAGTGGTTCTATATGTATATATGTCATGTATACATATATAATAGATGCTTCAACTTGTATGTTATTTCAGAAGAAAATCACTGCAACATTCAGCTACCACGGGAAAAACTGCATTGTCAGTGCTCAAACATGAACCAGACCAGGAGCGGACTCAGGTTATTATGGCCCCTCTGAGGACAGAAGTTCTAATTGCTCATTCCCTCAGTGTTGAAACAGTCTCCGTTGAACCATGTTACAGGAAGTTCACTGGAGTTTTGTTTCAACACTGGAGGAATGATAAAATGCTACTGTCGTCTCCAGGAACTACAGCTACTTTTTCAGATGGTCATGTCGCCATGATTACTGGTGTTTAAGACTGCATTGGACCAAATAATGTTGTCATTGAAAATACAGGTTTCCACTGGTTATTCTTTGCACATACTGCCTCCCCATGGCCTCCATGAATATCCAGCTAACACAGGAGCATTTAATGGGTTGTTCAGTCTGTTTAAAAATAGAATTCAGAATATTACTTTGGTCAAGCTTAAGCAAAATAGTTCCTAGTGTCTAGCATATCTAATATAAGTGACAGAAAAAAAATTATAGATGACATCATATTCTATTACAACATAATGGTTTTCAGCCACATTGATAAAGGACGTGTACACCTTTAATCATCATCATCGGTGTGTTCATTTCTTCTGTCACAAATTTCAGAGGCATTCAAATTAGAAATAATCCTAACACTTAGAGTGGTGTCAACTATATTTGCGTAAGTATTCATATGGAGTTGTAACCATAATGTTACAACAATAATATATATTCATCCTCTTCTGTTTGCAAGTGATTTCTACTCAGATGACTTGCTGATACTGCCACATCCAGTCCAAAAGAGAACTTATCTTCTCCCCCAAGAAAGGTTTCCCTTTCTTAATGTCTTTTCTTTCTCCTTCTCAAGACACTGCATTTTTTTTTCCTAGCTGTATTGGCTAAACTATCCAGGCCATTTGACTCTTACTATTCTCCATTCCTTATCAGGTAAGCTTAGTGCTTTTATTATTTGAAAAAGTGCTGAGGTGCTGTTTCTTGTTCCATCTTAAGGTGATGTAGTCCGTGCCTTGAGTTGCCTGACTGGGCTTCCCAGCTCTAATCTGATGCCTAACTCTCCTTTCACAACCTTCACTGGTCAAAAAACTGCAAGACATCTTTACCTCTTCATGCTTTTAAAATATTGGCTAAAATATCTTGAGCCTTTCACGTCCCAAAAGTTTTGTATTTGTTTTCATAGGGCTCTGTATTATCTGATTTTCCTTGATTGCAGTTCTTACCCTCAAACATGCTCCCCTCCAGTTTGGTTTCTGTACAATTTCACACATGCCCTTTCCTTCCTCTGGGCTTACCTGTGTTGCCTTACCGTCCATCCAGAAAGCCTTCCCTCTCCTCTCTGCCTATGCAGACAGTACATATATTCAAAGTCCAGTTCTACCTTGGATCCGTAGTCATTCCCATCTTTTCTTGCTCCATGTTCTCTCTCCACTATGAATTTTTATTGGTTAGCCTTTAGTGATAGACTATCTCGTGGGACAGGATTCATTGTCTACACAGTGAGATATGCGAGAAAACAGTGAGGCTCTACCATGAATATCCTGGGGTATATGGGGTATAAGGATATTTATTTTAGCAACTGTGGAGAATACAGAAAGGTATATAATGCTATCTCTGCCATCAGTACATTGGGGAAACTTCCATCTTAGAATACAGAATAAGGCCAGTTAAAAGTGTTTCAGCAGGAGTATAGAAAGCCAGGAGTATTTCTAACTTCAGAAAAACAGAAGTCAATGTAGGTTGACGCTTGGCAAGTCTTCTCCAAAAAACTCCCCATGCAGAACATGGATATAAAAAAATTCCAGTTCAAGCACAATTAGAACATCAGAGCCACAGAAGAAACTGAAATCTGTCTAAACACAACTTGAGACAATTTGTCAGACATCCATCTTTTCAGATACACAGACACACAACTTTGATTCATTGGACCTATGATGGTAATGAAAATTAACGGACTGACAAAGTAATGTCAGCCTGCACTGAAAATTTAGAAGCACTGGGAAAAATATTTAAGATTTACCTTAATTTTCAGCAGTGAAAATGAATTACCTTGTATAGGTCATCTGCTGATGAAACCAGTTTAAAGAGATTAAGGCAATTATCCAAAGCAGAATTATTTCAAAAGAACATATTATGTTTGTTCTGTGGAATAAATGGGGTAAGTTTTTTGGCAGTGTGTGCAATCTAAGTACAAACAAATCAGTTGAAAGAATCCAATTAAAACTTATTTATTGCACTAATATATCTACTTTGAATAACATGATTCATGATTCTTAGGAGCTCCAAAGAAAACAAAGTTGATTTAATATTCATATTTTTTGGAAATCAGGTTATTTATTTCTAAACTTTACATTGATAATAAAATTTTAAGAATCTTGTAATGAGGTGCGTGGGTCTGTGTGGTTGCTATACATTTTCAGTGTGGATGGAATGAATGCAATATGAAAATTTTAGGTAGAATTTACAGATGAAATATAAATACACTTAAATTTTAAAGAAAAAATAATCCACGTGGAGATCATGCGTAATTGTTGCTTATAGAAGGAAAATAAACGTTTTCATACTTTTTGATCGTTTCATTATGTATTCCCCTCTCTCTATTCTCCATAAGTAACTCCATTTCCTGTCTAATACAGCGCCCACTTCCGGTCCTTCCTGCTGGTTCAGATTCCACCTACTCTCCCACACTGGAGCCGGAGCCATTTCTCTTCCTTTTAGGAAAACAGAGACTGTTGCAGGCGCAGCACAAATGCTTTGACCGAATGCAGAAGTTACCCCCCTACCAAGGAGAAGGTAAAAAGAAGGCTGTGTGTGAATGTGTGTTTCAAACATCAGTAAAGGCTTATTTTCTTCTGGAGGTAAATATGTGTTAACTCAATTAATTTAATATGCCAATGTTTTTAACAGTGGCTTTCATACTGTGGTATGTTTGTGTATTTTATGCCACAGACATGCCTAGTTTCTTTGCTCAGGTTCATCTGACTGCTTTTGGTTAACATCTGCCCTTAAGACAAAATTAAGTAGAGGAGCCCAGTAGTGGCTCAGCAGTAAAGGATCTGCCTGCCAATGCAGGAGACCCAGGTTTGGTCCCTGGGCTGGGAAGGTACCCTGGAGGAGGGCATGGCAACCCACTCCAGTATTCTTGCCTGGAGACGCCCGTGGACAGAGGAACCTGGTGGGCCACAGTCCGTGGGGTCATAAAGAGTTGGACACGACTTTGCAGCTGAGCATGCACCCACGATAGAGCATATACTTTCACAAGATTTCTTTCATAACATTTCTGGAGATATCGCAAAGGAAAATTTTGGCGGAAAGATTCGACACAGATGACAAGTAAGGCTTTTGAGGAATAAATGGAGACTATCCTACCAAAAAAAAAAAAGAAATTCCCTTAGTAATTGGAAAAGTTAGTACCGTTATTTTGTTGCTACCGCTGTTTTAACATTTCCATACCCGAGTGGAGAGCCCCTGAGTAGCCGTCTGTGCCCTGTTAAATCTCCTGAGGACTCTGTGGCTTTTGATAGCTGCAATGTCATTTCTCTCTGAATGGCCAGGTCTGTACTGCAACCGCACTTGGGATGGCTGGGCCTGCTGGGACGATACACCCGCTGGAACGCTCGCTGAGCAGCACTGCCCGGATTATTTTCCGGACTTTGATGTGGAAGGTAGAGTATTTCTTTTTAGTTTATGTTTTGCTATGAATCTTTTAGCATTTTTCTCGTTCCAGAAAGAAAATCAGATGCAAAATATACTACCAAATCATAATCTCTATGGCTTAGCATGTTCTGAAACATTTCCACAAAGGAAATATCCAGTTGTACAAAGATTGTGGGCTGCCCTTATTTTGTAAGTCAATGACCAGTTGTGCATGGTAGTCATAAATTATATTAAATATTAAATTCAAAGGAACCCTTTATATATTTTAAATATTTAATATTGAATTTTAATAAACATTGCAACTACTTTTTCTAAAACTGAACAATTTTTATTTGTAGCTGAAGTTTTTATAAAATTTTGCCATGTTTCCCATTTGATGACTTATGCAAATCCTTGATCTAGAGTTTATGTGTACTGGGCTGGTGGAAGAAGCATAATGGGAATTTGATTATAATGTTGAAAATTATATAAAACTATCATGTGTAAGGAAGAGAAATGAGAAGGTGGTAACTCCAAACATTTACTAGATTTCTGTTCCAACAAGAGATAATTGACGTATGCTCAGTAAAGAAGACTGGTACTATTAACATGGATCAGGCTAACACAGCTCTCCGCCCTGCCCCATGTGAACAGCCCACAAATGTGTTAATTAGTAACATCAAAGTCACTGTAATTATAAAAGTAACATAGGAGTGTTTTCATTGAATATTTTTTTTTACTTTCCAAAACAGTTTCATACATATTATCTCCTTTTATACTCACATAATATTTTATATAAAACCACAACTGAACCCAAGTCCTCTGAAGCCAAGTCCTAACCCTTTTCTAAGTAAATGAAAAAAGCATTTGAGAAACAATATTTCTAAATCATTGTACAAACGTACATAGGTTGAAGTGGTTTTCAGAACTTTCAAGCCAGAACATGGTTTTCCTTCAGGCTTCAGTCTAGCCACCCTGGTGGGGGACTTGCTTTCCTGCTTCCTCTGAGAGTGAGTTACAGAGTTTGACCCCCGTGGAAGTGGAATTACAGTGGGGCACTTTCAAAAGCAGTTCAGGCAGCCACTTCTGGGAATTCTCATTTTGATTTAAGAGTTGGAATGTGAAGAAAGAGCATATCGCTCCTCCCTGCTCATCACTGCTGCTGCTAAGTCACTTCAGTCGTGTCCAACTCTGTGCGACCCCATAGATGGCAGCCCACCAGGCTCCCCCGTCCCTGGGATCCTCCAGGCAAGAGTACTGGAGTGGGCTGCCACTTCCTTCTCCAATGCATGAAAGTAAAAAGTGAAAGTGAAGTCACTCAGTCATGTCCGACTCTTCGCGCCCCCATGGACTGCAGCCCACCAGGCTCCCCCGTCCATAGGATTTTCCAGGCGAGAGTACTGGAGTGGGTCACCATCACTCATCACTACCTTCCTGTAAACCCTAACTCGGTGCTATCTGATGGTGGTCCCCAGGTCTTTACTGATTCTTCCCAATAAATGAGGCTTCATTAAGCTTGATCTGATGACTGCCTTAGAGGAACCTGATTGGCAAAAAGAGTTGTTCTGTAATTGAGGCTGTAGGGCCAGTTCCAAAGCAGCAATGGGCTATTGCTAAAGGGGCTACAGTTATTAACTAAAAGGCAACTTTGGGGTTAGCCAAACAGTGATCTCCAGGCATAGATCCATCTTTTCAGCCAGATTTTTAGATAGAACCCTCTCAGCGGGGGAACAAATCCACTTCAAAAGAAAGGCAATTCTTAAATACATCTGTATTCAACAAACTTAAATTCTTTAGTACTTTACTATTGACCCAAGCTGTATCTCTGTGATCCACTCAACAGTTTAATGAAATGACAGAGATTTCCTTTTAAACAAAGTGCTTGGTTAAAAGGTAGGTAGATAATGAGAGAGTGAATGAGGCTGATAGAAAGAAAGGAAAAAAAGTGAAGTCACTCAGTCATGTCCGACTCGTTGCGACCCCATGGATTGTAGCCTACTAGGCTTCTCATCCACGGGATTTTTCTAGGCAAGGGTACCAGAGTGGGTTGCCACTTCCTTCTCCAGAATGAGGCTTAATAGGCTGAAGGAAAGTGCTAGAGTGTAAAAAGCAAATCCCTGTTAGGAGGGATGTAAGGGCAGGAGTCAAACACTCAATCAACAGAAAAGGGATGGAGCCAAGGTGGCCAGCGTATGGTTGAGGACAATATTCTCAACCCTGAGATTCTTGGGAATCGGTGAGCCTTTAAAGGGGCAGGTGTTGGGCATCTCTTGAGACTAATGGCACATGAATCTCTGAGGACTGGGTGTGAGAATCAGGAGGAGTTCCCGCACGTGAAGGAAGGAAGCACGCTCCCCTCTTCATGGAGCAGTCCAGACTTGGACTATTTCAGAGGAAATGCCAACCTTCGAGCATGTGCAGAGAGGCTCCAGGCTTGAGGGGACACAGGAGGTGTGGTGTGAATGGGGGTTTGGTTTAGAAAGGGAAATCAGAGGAGACGTAGCCTTCTGTCAAATATTGAAAGCTTGGCCAGGTAGAAGAGGACAGTTTCTTTTTTAAAAAATAATTATTTTTGATTGATTGATGATTGTTCTGCTATATCGGTTTCATGTCTATCACAGATCCACATGAATTAACCATAATATACGTATGTCCCTTCCCTCTTGAACGTCCCTCCACCTCCCACCATTCCCACCCATCTAGGTAATTAGAGTCCCACTTTGAGTTCCCTGAGTCATACAGCAAATTCCCATTGGCTATCTATTTACATATGTTAGTGTATATACATCCATGCTACCCTCTCCATTTATCTCAGCCTCTCCCAGAAGAGGACAAACTCTTGATAGCTGCAACAGTTAAAACTAGGAAATGCCTAGATCCTTGTAGCACAGTAGTAAAGAATCTGCCTGCTAATGCAGAAGACATGAAAGACATGGGTTCAATCCCTGGGTCAGGAAGATCCCCTGGAGGAGGAAATGGCAACCCACTCCAGTATCCCTGCCGGCGAAATCCCATGAACAGAGGAGTTGGGCAGATTATAGTCTAAGGCGTCGCAAAAGAGTTGGACATGACTGAACCGTGCGTGCAGACAGACTTGAGCTAAATCCAAATAAAACATATTTACTTCAGTGCTGCCCATAATTGGAAGGTTCTCGGGACAATCACCCTCCCCCATAGAACACATTGCCCCAAGTAGCTATGTAACTTTGTAAAAACCAAATTATATTCATTCAAGAAAACAAAACTACTTCCTAACAAGATGTTAAAGATAAAATGCTGCATTACCAACCCCTTTTTAAAATTTGCAAATCATTAACTAAATCATTGACCAGTTTTCAACATCACTTGTTTCTCTGCTGATCAGTGCTGACCCTTTTGGAAACTGCTGGTTTCCAGGGGTGGTCCTTTAAATAATTTTTGTCCAATGGCAGTCACAGCAAATTCACAGTTTAAAATGTTTCTTAATATTGAAACAGATGATTCTAATAGGTGCTTTAAAACTCCTTTGTTGGCGAAAAAAATTGGGGTTTTGGTCCATTTTAAATCATTGTTGGAGCAGACATACGAACAAGACTACAGTTTTCAGTTTAAATCTTGTGCTGAATTTGGTAGTAATATGTTTCAGTCATACAATGAAAAATTGTGAATTTTACCTGAAAAACTGCCAAAGATAAAATAATTTTCATACCAGCTCATAGCAGGTTGATTTGAAAAACCAAAACTTCCAATAGAAAATTATTTTACATGTTATCAGATCTCAGTAATAATTCACCAAATACATTTTTACCATGAATTGTTTCCTTAACCTTTAAAACAGTAACAAATATTAGTATATGATTCTGATTTCCATATTCCTGTGTTTTAAAAAAACACAAGAAGTCATATGTAAAACGGTTTTCCATAATCTTTACCCCTTTACAATGAAGAACAATGCTACAAAAAATATTATTGCTATGAAATATCAAAAATCAAAACTATGTAAGGGTTGCAAACACACTGATAAAATCTCCTTTCATATTTTACCAGTTTACCATTCAGGGTTGCTCTGTGTTCTCTAAGGCAAAAACATGTTGCTGAGGCACTTTGGAGAGCTAGAAAAAGGTGAATAACTCAGAATAAGTTTGGCAATGTAAAATGGAGATAGCAATGCTTCACCTGGCTTTGCTGAAGCTAAGTTTAAGCAATGCATTTTAAAGCATCGTGTGTGGTGCATGGTTCCTGGTTGTCTCTATTGACTTCTACTGACGTTCAGGTTCTATAAAGTGATTAACCCTTTGCAACGGCTCTTAAGCGTTCATTTATTGTTTTTCCATCTTGCGATTTTGAGATAGTAATAAAGTTCTGTTTCACTAACAGAAAAAGTTACAAAGTATTGTGAGGAAGATGGGGTTTGGTACATGCATCCTGAGAGCAACATTTCCTGGTCCAACTATACCATGTGCAACGCTTTCACCCCTGAGAAAATGCAGGTAGGTTCTATTGCACATTTCAGTATTGGAGGAGAATGCCATTATCTGTACATGGAAATGTATGCCTAATGGTAAAACACCTGCTACCAAGAAGCCAGCCTGTTTTGTAGAAGGAAATCAGATAATGACCTGTCAGTTCTGAGGAGTTTAGGGAGTGGCTCTGGGGAAAACGATGCTTTACTCCTTGGTTGGCACTCAGTCAGTGATGGTTCCCTGAGCGTGTGGACCAGGTCATTTATGGCAAGGGGAATGTGTCCATGGAGCAAATGATGGGGTTCCCTGCAATACCAGACAGTAGGCAGCATTTTCAAGAACTCCCTCAGCAGTTCCATTCGGGAAGGGTTCCAGAACTACAGATTTCTCCACAAGTCACCAGCTAACAGTTGACCACCCTCTGTCCTGAGAGGTCCATGACAGTGTTGCTATCAAGCCTTGAACAAACTCTTGAGGATGGAGCTTCTCATCAGCCCACTGATATGAATGCAGCTGTTTGTTTTTGTGGAAACCCATTCTATTTGCTATTCCTTGCGTCCTCCTGTTAAATCCCTGTATTATCTCTGCTTAGAAACATTGGAGCCAATGGGGCAGGTGGTGGGAAGTGGCGAGTAGGTGACTACCCGCTTCTTCAGGTTCTTCAGAAACCTGAAAAGATCACCAAGTCTGCCACCAGCCTCCTGTCCCCACGGGCTGGGAGACACCGCGGCTCAGCGTTCCCCAGGGAACGCTGCAGGGGCTTCTCCAGGCAGCCCTGGTGGCTGCAAACGAAACCTGTTGTTTCCTTCAAGGATAGGCCTGTGTGCTAAATAATTACTAATTCAGAAGCTACAGAACCATCGGTGCTTTCATTTTCTATACAGCTTTCAAGTATAGAAAACTTTCCTGTCATTAAAACAGAATAAAAAACAATTAAACAAGATGAATATATAGCTTAGAGACCAGATGACCAGAGGGACATCTCAGCACAGGCCAAGGACACCGAAACCAGTTATAGCATTTTGTGAACAAGTTTTTCATCTCTCTTGAGCCTGTTTTCCCCCCTTGATCAGTCTTGCTAAGAGGTATTGAAATTATTTTTAAGAACTAGGTTTTGTCTTTGAGCCACTCAGTATATATTCAAGTTCTCTTTATCATTTAAGTTTAATTTTCTTTAGATAGAAATTGAGGTCATTGATTTTCAGTCTTCTCATAAAGGCATTTTAGTCTGTAAACTTCCCTCTGTGTATAACTTCATCTGTATCCAAAAAGTTTTGGTATGTCATCGTGAGTTCGTCTTTGATCCAATGGTCATTTAGAAATACATTTTTAGTTTTTAACAATATAAGGGTATTTTTTAAGTTATCTTTTTATTAGATTTCTAGAGGATGATGGTCAGTGAATATCCAACTTAAGATTTGAATTGAAATATACTCACTTGCTTTACTGACTAGTATATGTCAATTTGAGTATCCTTTGTGCTTTCGAAAAGAATGGGTATTCTGCAGATGTTGTGTGAAATGTTTATTGTATGTGAATTAGTAAAATTTGTTGATCATGTTTTCAAATCTTCAAAGCTGTAGATTGAGTTTTCCTCCCCGCGTTCATTCTGTTGATGACTAGGAGTTGTCAGTTTTTGCTTTATGCTCTCTGTGGCTTATGTTTATATTATTAAGCGCCCAGAAATTTAGTATTGCTGGGTCATCGTGACTTAACATCTAGAGTTTTATAATTTCACCCTTGTTTTCTTGTGGTTAGTGTTTACCTGGGTCATCTTTTCACAGCCTTTCAGATCCAATATTTCTGTATGCCTGGGCTACATGATGTTCCTTACAGCAGCATATAATTGCTTTAAAGATGATGACTTCTGCAGACTGGGAAAGTAAGGTGACTGGACCTGAGAGTCACACAAATACTTAATGACAACAGTCGGAGTAAAGCACACTCTGATGAGCCCAGTCTTATATTCTTCCCACCATGTCATGCATATTCTGGTTTAACAGATGCTCTTATGATAGCAGTTATGAGAGTTAATCCATTGATCCCGTTTATAATTCAATATCATTTAATTCTCTGAAATAGTTATAATTATAGTAGTTTTTTGGAAAGGAGAAAAACAGTTGTCAATTTACACTACTTAAAATTAGAAACTATTTTCCTCTTCTATAGTAGTTTATTCATGTGTTTGTAACTGCCTTGCTTTGCTCCCTGTGGTTCCAGAGCGCGTACATTCTGTACTACCTGGCTATTGTGGGTCATTCGATGTCGATGGTCACCTTGGTGATCTCCCTGGCAATTTTCAAGCTGGTTAGGTACGTACACTTACAGCTTCTGCCTTGTATTTTCTCTTAGGTGCTAAAATAAGTGGTGTACTGCAAGAGCGTTGGGCACGAGAAAGTCTGCAGATTACATGACATGCACTGGGAGGGAGTCTTGGAGTAGCAGGAAAAATGAAATTAATTAAAAATATGCTTTTTAACCCTATCCTTGAGGAAAAATAGGATGGATTTGTATAATTTTCAAAAGCAAAATGAAATAATCCTGTGAGCCCGCAGACACACTACATTAACACGGTCAAGTTCCACTCACTGGCTAAGCTGCCATGAAGCACTGAGGAAAGAATCTTCCTCCTTTTTTTTTTTACCCCCACTCTGAAATATGGAGGCCGTGGCCACAGGTTCAGACACAGCCTGCTTAACTGGGAGTTGTATTGTAAGTGGGTTGGGCCACAGGAGAAGTGGGGCTGGGAAGGCTCCAGTCGTGTGTAGCCATGAAAGGAAGGCTCTTGGCCTTGACTCACTCAGCCAGGGTCAAGGGCAATTTCTGGAAGAGGATGGCCTGTTGTCAAGCATCAGGTTTTTGCCCCTGCACCCCTACCATTGTCAACTGAAATTCTCTTCTAAGAACTGTAAGAAACAAAATTCCAATGAGGGTTTCTATCCAGAGGTTGTGTCCATACAAATGATTGCACTATCTATTGCAAAATGATGAAGTTCACTAATAGAGAATTTAAAACACTGATTGTATATTTTTCAAAATGACCACAATGTATGTGAGATAGTAGCATATCTCAAACATAAATTTGGTCCTAAAAACGTCCTAAATTTAGTGTCATTTCTATAGGTCAAAGTCAGGAGGCACTACGGTACCCTCTCATGAGAATGCTAACTGCTACACTCCCATGGTATTTCCTTCCAGTGATATTATGCAAATGACTAAGAAAACTTCATAGACACAGACGACAAATAATTCTCCACACTTAAAAGATGTGAGATAGAATTAAATGTATAGTGATTTGCATACAGAATAACAGAATCTTAAATTGACTTTTGTTCACATATTGCCATAATAATGCTAGACAAAATTAAACCAAAGAATCACTCGTAAAATACACCCTTAAGGTATTATTTTTCCTTGATCCTGTTTTTAATCTTTGTCTGACACTTACATCATAATCACATATTATATATGTCTACATCTTATATCATCAAAATTTATGTTGACTAAGCAATATAAGTGAATTGCAACTTTTTGTTAACTAAAAGCAAATAATAGTATAAATAAGCAGAAAATGAGTTTCTTCCACATATGTTTGAACAGGAGGAAGACTGATAAAGCAACAAGACATGAGGGATTAATTATTCAAATAATTTTTTCAATTATAATGGTTCAGGATACAGCAGAGTAAACACATGGCATGATTAATCTTTGAATGTCTTCATTTTTCAACTACGCTTGACCACAATGCAAAAACTACATTACCATGGCTCTCATGTTCCATTGATTAACAAGTCTATCACTGAAAGTCTACTCTCTCACTTTTTAAAATTTAACCATAAGAAAATTCAAAGAAAATGCCCCAAATTTGCAACTGTGCAACTAAATGTATGCAGGACTTTAAAGATGAAAAAAAAAAAATGTCAAGGGAACATTTTCCTCCTGTCACTTAAATGAGTGATGAGGTATGAGAACCAAATCAGCAAAGAAAGTAAAGATGTTCTTTCAATAATGATTTCTCTGTTAAACCACTAAAGATGGGTATTTAAAAGTGCAGCACATACGCAAAGTGAAATATTTCTCAATTCCAGTTAGTCCCAAAGCAAAATTAATCTGGCAAATTCTTTGAGAGAGTGTGAGGGCAGACTGTCTAGGAAGCACCGAGTTTTGCCCTTACCAGCTCTTCTTTCCAGAACCTACCAAAGGGCAAGTCTTGGGAGAAAAACATATCTTATTGAGGCAGAATCTGGATGCAATGATGGGAAGACAGACTGAAATACCGTGTTCTCCAGGGCAGACACAGCCAGAGGCGACTAGGGTATGAAGAACACCGTATTCATGTCCAAAAGCAGTCACGTCTGATTTTTATACCTGTCCTTAATCTTACCTTAAATTTCCCCAAACTAAAAATATTGAGGCTATCTGTTTTCCTTAAAGTACATTTCTGGGAATTCCCTGGCGGTTAGAACGCCATGCTTCCACTGCCAGAGGCATGGGTTTGATCCCTGGTTTGGGGAACTAAGATCCCCACAAGTCATACAAAGAAAGAAGAAAGTCGCTCAGTCATGTCCCACTCTTTGCAACCCCATGGACTGTAGCCTACCAGCCTCCTGTGTCCATGGGATTCTCCAGGCAAGAATACTGGAGTGGGTTGCCATTTCCTTCTCCAGGAGATCTTCCTGACCTAGGGATTGAACCCGGGTCTCCCGCATTGTAGGCAGACGCTTGATCCCCACAAGTCATGCAGCATGGCTAAAAATAAGTAAATAAAGTACGTTTCTGATTCTTCACATTTTTTCTTACATTTGGATTTCAGAAATTCAAAATGATTGTGAAAATGAAAGGTAACTGATCTATAACAACATTTTTCTCTTTTAGAAATATTTTTCTAGATTTTTTTCCAAGCACTCAACATCACCCTTGTGATATTAACTGGACATTATAACGGGTAGCTTTACAATTTATGTACTTAAATGGCATCATCAGTGTGAAACTGGAGCAAGATCTAATCATCACTCCCTTGCTTAATTCTGCATGCCCAGGGTTGAGTTATTTTAGCAAAATCCAAATAATCCATTTCATAAAACTTTCGTGAAACCAAAATGAGAAGTTACACCCAGCTCCACTTCTGAGACCTAATGCCCTATTTACAATCATCCCATTGAAATCTCACTCTAATTTTGGAAAATGTGCTTTCAGGGTCTATAACAAGAAATTATTCTGCAGGTGTCCTACTCAAATCAGCAGGCCAGGAAGGCCAAGAATTTAAACTTACTGAATCTATGGGAACCTGTAGAACAGCCAACACTTGGTGAAAAATCCTGAGACATTACTCAGAATGAGGTCATTAAGGCATGCTACTAATCCTAATGTGATTTTATTCTGAGCATGCAGAATAAAAAAGACTGGACTATGTAACTCTGAGACAAACAAGAATTATGTTCCCTGTGCTGTTGGGAGTGAATGTATAAATGTATATAAAGTCTTTGTTATATTAAAAGAACAAAATTGAACTTCTATGCCCTCTTCAAGATAAAGGAAATTTTTTTCAGTGATTTAAATCATAGAAAAGGCAACACTGAAGATCTTAACTGAATAAAAATGGCAGAGTTAAAAGAATTTCAGGATGATATGCTGGTTACCTCTGATCCACCAGTTTAAGATTGAAGATAGCCCCATTAGCATGACATTTGTTTTAGGACTTTCACTGGAAAAAATAGGAGCAATACCAGGGAGAAGAATTAAATAGAAAGTCAATCAAGACTCCTTATTACTAGATGTCAAGAATAAATGTCTGTAAGAGAGTTAAAGTAAAAATACCCTTAGAGAAGACTTGCTTAAGAAAGTCAGGCAAGTGGACATTTGTGTTTGTTTTCTGATTATTTTAAGCAAGTTTGCAATAAACTCAATCTCTTTAGTACCATTTATAATTTATCAATTTATGTCTCTGCAGAACCATTCTAAACACTGAAACATCTCACTGATTTCTCTTAAGGAAGGTCCAATAATAGAACCTTCGTTAACCTCCATTTTGACTACTTAGTATCCATGCATTGCTGATTGCTAAATATTGTGAATATCAATTACATATATCTCTGTATATCAATTACATATCCCTCTATACCTTGATACTTAGAGGTATATGTTGAAAGGGGAGTGTCTCCGTTGCATTCCATTCTCTATATTACATTGGCTACACTGGCAAAAAAAAAAAAAAAAAAGGCAGGGGGTGGTTTCCACTGGGAGCTCCAAAAGGAATATTGATTCCTCTATTACTCAGTATTCCCTGTTATTCTATTTCACATCTTCATAGAGGATGGATAGATAACTCTTTGTCTTGTTTAGTGTCTTATTATCATCCTGGCTATTCCTCCAGAGAAACCATTATGCCAATGGCTGCAAAAATAGCATCCTTTCTCCCAACTCACCCCAAAGATAACTGTTGGTTATGTCTTGGCACATGTTCACTCACAGACCAGTAGTAATAAGGAAAAGAGGCAGGAATCATAATCGAAAGGGAGTTCCTTAACGGTAAAGATTTTGTGCTAAATTCGAAGATACTAAGTCCCGAAAGATGTATAATGTTTTGAATTTTTCTAAGAGTTTTAACATTCTACTCCAGTCTGTTTCCCATTCCCTCTTCCCACATTGCTCTTGTTCATCACTAACAAGGTATGATACCTAAGTAAATGAAAGCTTTTAAAATTGACCCTTGTCCCTGTGATATCAAACTGATTTATACAATCTGTAAGACTCAGGGCAAATATTAAATACCTTCCCATACAACTTCAAGATTCCCCCAAGCACACAAATACATACACAAGATGCCAGTAACTTGGAACAGTTTTTAATGTGAAAGATTTCTACCAGGTAAATTAAAATTATGAAAGTGATGTGTGGCTTCGGCTTCAAAGTGTGGCATCTTGAGATTCGTATGAAAGTAAAGCATTATCCCATCATCATATGTGAATGGCACCTTGGCTGGGCCAAGACAGGAGTGGATTATGTTGTCTATTCGTCTCACTCTTGGAGAATTTATAGTACTTCTGGTTCCCTATCACTCAAGGGAAAGCAATGTCCTGTCCATCTAAATACTTATTTTTTTTTTATCAAGAGGAATAAAATATAGCTAACATCCGGTTCATGCTGTTTCCACTGAAGACATTACAGGTCTGAAAGGAAAATGGCCACTTCTCCCGTGTTCGTTCAAGCAACAGGATATTTGTACTGAGAACAATTAAACACATCATTTCTTAAGTTTAAGGAATCCTCTTGAATATCCTATACCTCTCTTTCAGAACATTGATTATAATAGTAAATAATTATGTAATATGTAAGGTCCCTGAAGGCAGCAGCTGTTTTCTTCACCGATATATCCCAGGCACCTTCAAGAAGGTTTGAATCAGCATGGATACATAGTAAAACATGTTAGATTATTAAAAGAATTTTTAGTAAATTTAAAGTACCTTCAACTCACTCCAGAAAGCAAATTGTAAATATTAAATAAGTGTAATAAAATTTTTTAAGACTCAATGAGCAGAAATTATATTGAAATCTTCAAGAAACAGAGACTTGTTTCTTGAAGAACTTGTTTCAAAGTAAGTCATATTCTTACTTTGGAACCTAACGGTTTATCCAGCTTTAAGCCATCATTTTCTCATTGTGTGCCTAGTGTAAATAATACATTTACATAATGTGAACAACAGGATAATGTCCAATATTAGTCAATTTGGATACAAAGTGTGAAATATGAGATCACCTAACATTTGATGTTAATTCTTTGAAGTGCTGGGAAACTGTTCAGTGGTCACGGCTCACAGAAGAAAAGTGCTATTTTGTAAAGATTTTTAGTGCAAAAAAAAAAAAAAGAGTATTAAGCCCTACCACATGCCAGACCCTCTCCTAGGTATACAAAACAAATACCTTTATCAGTAGGTGCCCTGGAGAAGGGATAGGCTACCCCTCCAGTATTCTTGGGCTTCCCTGGTGGCTCAGCTGGTAAAGAATCCACCTGCAATGTGGGAGACCTGGATTCAATCCCTGGCTTGGAAAGATCCCCTGGAGAAAGGAAAGGCTACCCACTCCAGTATTCTGGTGTGGAGAATTCCATGGACTATAGTCCATGGGGTTGCAAAGAGTCAGATACTATTGAGTGACTTTCACTTAAGCAAATATATGGCAGAGGATAATAAGTGTTAAGAAGAAAAATAAAATGGGGGTACAAGTGGCTCCATAAGCTGGAAGTAGAGGAAGCATATTTTGTTCAAGGAAGTTCTAGTTAACACAGGAGACTGATCATTAACCAGTTCTGTAAGCTAATGTCTATCGACAGATTATTGAACTCTGCTCAATCCAAAGAAAATTAGGCATGTGGGTAACAACGCCGAAGGATTCATTCATCCATACTCCTTAGTTCCACATAATGTCAACTGTCGTTGACTTAAGCCAGACTGAATCCAATAATGAGACCACAGACATTTGCCTCCCAGGGAGAAGAATTATAAAGTGCTATTATGACTACATGAAAAATGGCAGGTCACAGATTTTAACACTTGCTTTATGGAAGAGCTTATGCAGTATAAATGGGCATGATAAATTTCTATTTAATCTGAAATTTGCATCCTACTTTTAAAGTACTATTATAAAACCAATTAGGTTCAGTTTATTTAACAAAATTTTCTGCTGCTAAATAAAATAGCTCATGGTAGTATGTGTGTGTATAAGCGAAAGAAAGTTCTTCTCTAAACCCCATCTTTACCATTGACTGCCTCCTGCATTTTACCCCTACTCAAAAAGTTGAGAATTTTAGAATATTCTGTATCACCTGTTTACTAATGCCTGTACTTCCTATTGGAGAAGGCAATGGCACCCCACTGCAGTACTCTTGCCTGGCAAATCCCATGGACGGAGGAGCCTGGTGGGCTACAGTCCATGGGGTCACTAGGAGTCGGACACGACTGAGCAACTTCACTTTCACTTTTCACTTTCATGATTGGAGAAGGCAATGGCAACCCACTCCAGTGTTCTTGCCTGGAGAATCCCAGGTACGGGGAGCCTGGTGGGCTGCTGTCTCTGGAGTCGCACAGAGTCGGACACGACTGAAGCGACTTAGCAGCAGCAGCAGCAGTACTTTCTATAGAGTTGAAAAGTGTAGCCGCAATAATCAAAATATGCTTTTCTCACAGATCCCTCATGGATTAAACTTACTTTTCATTACAGATAATTGACAACTCATTTTCCCTTGATTTGAAAATACAGGAAAGCATTCCCATTGCCATTTTTCCCCAGAATTTTCTTGTCAAATGCCTGGAATTCTAGCTTTATTCTGTGAAGAATTTTTAGGAGTAGTTACAATGATCATTCATTGGCATCATTAACCGAACATTAATGTTAAAGTCCTCACATTATGTTAAATGTTCTTTGACTGGATCAAATATGGTAAACACGAGATTTTAATTCATCTAGGATAATCACTCCAATTTTGTACAGCTCTCCTGCGGGCTCTCTGCATTTGCTTCAAAAAGTGAAATAGGATATTTAAACTAATGTTCCTTTATATGAACATTCACACAAATACATATGTACAAATTTAGGAAGTGGAGAAGAGGGGAATAGAAAATCCAGCAAACGCTTAGTACCCCAGAGGTGGGGCAGGACTGTGCCAATGAGCGGAGCACTTGGCGCAATCCCAGGTCCAAACCACACTGTGCCCCAGCACACCATCAAATTTGAGCCTAGGTAGAATTCTCTGTCTGTGTCTGAGCTCCACCATCAGGAGGACATAGGAAGGAGGAGCTGTAGAGTTGATTCCAGTTGGAATACGAGAAATTAGAAGGTATCAAAAGAAATGGGAGGGGGCTTCCCTGGAAACCCAGGGATTTGGACTTCACTTTCCAATGCAGGGGCTGCAGGTTCAATCCCTGGTCAAGGAACTAAGATTCCACTTGTCTCACTGCCAAGACCCCAGAACATAAACAGAAGCCACATTGCAACAAACTCAGTAAAGACTTTAAAAATGGCCCACATCCAGAAGAGAAAAAAAGAAATGATGGAAAAGAAAGATGACAGGTGACTTAAGAAAATCAGCCCACGTAGGGGCCAAGGGCATGGATTCAGTCAGGCTGGCAGGCAGCCCTGGTGCTGCCTTTAAGCTCTTCTTCCCCATTTGCCCCTCGACTTCTGGCGTGTTACATCAGTGGAGAGTTGGCTTTCCCTCTGAAGCACCACTTTAAACCCTGAGAGTCTCTCTTAGAAAAATTCTTCTCAATTAACTTTATGACTTCTCTTACAATTAAAATTGATTTTTATCCCTCACTCTTTTAGTTATTGTAGGAAGTCACCCTGAGAACTGAAAACCGTATTACTATGACTGGGAGACTGTCTAAAAATCAGGCAGAAAGGTACTAATGAACCTTAAAAGATGGGGCCAGCCTCATTTACATGTTCTTTCATCTATTGCTAAAGAGAAGATTTAAAATATTACCATATAAGGTTTATTTTCCAGGAGCATCAACATTTTGGCACTGGTTAATGCTTTCTCTTCCTTTTTCCTTCCAGGAGCCTTAGCTGCCAGCGGGTGACTCTGCATAAGAACATGTTTCTGACCTACGTTCTGAACTCTATCATCATTATTATCCACCTGGTTGAGGTTGTGCCCAATGGAGAGCTCGTGAAAAGGGATCCGGTAGGCGCTGCATGATTTGTTTTTAATTTTATTTTTAAAGATACAGTATCTGTAACTGGGCTTCCCAGGTGGTTCAGTGGTAAAGAATCCGTCTGCCAATGCAGGAGACGCAGGTTCAGTCCCTGGTTCGGGAAGATCCCCTGGAGAAGGAAATGGCAACTCACTTCAGTATTCTTGCCTGGAGAATTCCACGAACAGAGGAACCTGGCGGGCTACAGGCCATGGGGTTACTTGAGTCAGACATGACTTGGCAACTAAACAACCACCTCTGTAACTAGTGAACATAGTGTGATTGTCTTACATATGCAGCTGTTTACATATATAATAATATTTAATTTTACAGTTGAGTTTTGCAGTAAGGCATATCATCCCTGTGTAATTTTTAGAGGTATCAGTTATATGCTACAGTAAAGGGCTGGAAATAATTAAGTTATAGCCAAAAAAGATTTATACTATCGACCATGAGTTGTCATGACTAATCAATAATTTACTAACATCTCAGGGAAGTTCGCTGAGCACACACATTAAGTGTTATAAAGTAGTGCTTTGCGGTGGCCCCAGTGTGTCACTCATGGGTTACAGGTGTGTTGTAGCTAGTAATTGCTCATCATTCTGGGGCCTGAAAGGCCTTGGGCCAGTCACTTCAGCTGTAGTGCATTTACTCAAGTGGTTCTTAGAAATTTTATCATGGCTTATGTCTGCACGACTTTAAAAAAGGTTTGCCTGTCCCTGGTTCACACGCTCTCACCTCCCAGTCTCTGCTGGTGGCCCCTATGAGCTGAGCTTAGCCAGAAACCAGAGGGTGAGGGAGCCCAGAAGGATATGCACCCAGCGGTTTCTCTGGGTCCCGGGCAGAGTAGAGAGTGCATCTGAAAGCACAAACAGAAGTTATCCAGCACACAATGAATGGCCACGGGATATTTTCTTTGTTTCTCTCTCTCTTTCATTTCCCTGCTTAACTGTGTTATGCAAGCATCTGTAGATAGCCTCATCTTTCAGAACTGGCACTTGATGGCTTTGCCAACCCAATGACAAAAATGCATGAAATCTGCCCAGAGCGTGCATCCTGTGTGACAGTGGCGCGGCATGGGAAAGCAGCTTCATCTGGCTTCTAATGGATCACAGTGTTAATAACCTTCACAGTGTGAATACATCCAGGAAGGCATTATGATCTATCTTTTCAAATCGCGGCATCTGTGACTGGGACAGAGTCCTGTCTTAGGTGCAGAATGGGTGTTATCTTAATGAGTTTCCTTTTTTTCATGTCAACTGATTTTAATAACAGTAATCTCATGTCACTTAATCCTCCCAAGACCCCAGTGAAGAGTGGATATTATCCCCATTATTAACTGAGAAAATGGAGCTTCAGTGAAAGCATGTGTCCTCCACACTGGATCATTAGAAGTGGGGTTTGAACCCAGACCTGTCTCACACCGAAGCCCAGCCTGTGTCCTCTGTGTAGCATGGAGCTCTTGTTTATCTTGATTTCTTTCCTTAGGAAGATTGTTCTTAAAGATACAGACTCAGCCATTTCAAAGGGACGGCTGTCTGTAATTAAAGATGCACGCTGTATTTCATTAAGGAAGCTCACCCCCACTAAGATTAAAACAGGAGTAGAGGAAATTCCCTATGCCTTCCAATGTAGGTGATGCAGGTTCCATCCCTGGTCAGAGAATGAAGATCTCACATGCCACAGGGTAGCTAAGCAAGCCAACTAGAGAGCCTGCATGCTGTAATGAAAGATCCCACAAGCTGCAACCAAGATCTGATGCAGCTAATTAATGGATGATAAATAAATGTTTACAAAATAGAAGCCATTAACTAAGACTATGTCAGCAAAGAAGACTCAAATTTGGAATTCTCTATGAAGTATGAAATCCCTGTTGATTGGCAATTCCCTAATACAAAGTAAAATGTTTAAAACTGGGGGAAAACAAAAACCTGAGAAAGTTACCATCTGTTCAAAGTAGGCCAGAGAATGGCACTTTGGTTATTGAATAATCAGCACATCCACCTGGGAGCAGTGTTCAGTCAAATGATGAGATAGCGCCAGTTTTTAAGTAGACTCTCTCCCACTTCTCCTGTGGGGGTCTCACACCCACTTGTCATGCCTCCACCCCACTCTCTGGTTGTTAGACTAAATGGGGCCTCTCATCCATGATGAGATGATACTTAACCTGTTATCTTCCTGAAATAGTATAAATTCAGGACTTTTCTGAGTTCACTAATAAATTGTAGAAGCCATTTCACCTTACCCATCAAATGAGAGCAATAAAAACTGCGCTGTTTACTTCTAAGGGGTTGTTCCAGAGTCCCAAGACCCATAAAGCTTTTAAAAATTCCCCAGGGTGTGCTATTGCAAGCAATTGCTCGCAAGGTAACTGCTAACCCTGTCCCTGTGACTAGCTCCTTAAATCTCTGCACACGGCTTTCTCGACCAATCTGTTACTCTAGTCATTGTCTCAGTATCCTAAGTTATCATTGGTGGATGTTTTCACTTTCATAGTATACTTTAGGGACAGACAAGCCTAGGTACTCTGCCAGTCGACATGCACAGCTGCCTCCTAACCACCACCAAGCCAGCTCAGCCCTGCCTTGCAACTCCACTATTGCCTGCTGCTGCTGCTGCTGCTAAGTCGCTTCAGTCGTGTCTGACTCTGTGCAACCCCAGAGACGGCAGCCCACCAGGCTCTCCCGTACCTGGGATTCTCCAGGCGAGAACACTGGAGTGGGTTGCCATTTCCTTCTCCAGTACATGAAGGTGAAAAGAGAGAGTGAAGTCGCTCAGTCATGTCTGACTCTTAGCGACCCCATGGACTGTGGCCTACCAGGCTCCTTCGTCCATGGAATTTTCCAGGCAAGAGTACTGGAGTGGGATGCCATTGCCTTCTCCCCACTATTTCCTAGAAACATTTAATAATGCCTGGAAGCAGGTACCTAAGGACCTGGCTTAGCCACAACACAGCTGATTCCTGGGAGAGTGTGCATGTGAGCACAGAGGAGTGGAGAAATTAATAGAAAGCCTTCTTCTGCATGTGGAGGAGTGAGCGGTGGCCCTTTCACACACATTAGGCATTCTCAAAGTGATGTAAGTTTGAAAAACAGGAAAGAAGTTCATCTTCATAGTATGACCTAGTTCTCCTAATCAATATATTTTTAACCTAACAGATTTTGTTGTCTTGTATAGCTATGCAAGAGCAAACTTCCTAGGAGAAAGCTGTAAAACTCTTGAAAGGTAGAATTTCATCTAATTAGTCAAACATTGATTGAGTGCCCCAAACTCAAATTTTGGTCTTCAGGTTGAACTACATTCATATCATTTGGGGGAAATACCTATTGATGCCATTCTCTTCACAGTCCCTGGAAATACACCCAGCCTCACATGGAAACAGTGTTCTGTGTCTTACAGCTGTGTACGTGAGGCTCTACCATTTATTTACCTGCTTCAGTGTGTGTGTGCATGTGTGTCTTTTTTTGGTGGAAAACAAAGGAACAAAACAGCTGGCTATTTTACTTGGTATGCCTGAATGAGAAATCTCCTTTCCTGTGAGGTTCAAATGAGAAAAAGTGAATGTTAGTTGCTCAGTCATGTCCGACTCTGCAACCCCATGAGCTGTGTAGCCCACCAGGCTCCTCTGTCCATGGAATTCTCCAGGCAAAAATGCTGGAGTGGATAGCCATTCCCTTTTCCAGGGGATCTTCCCAACCCAGGGATCGAATCCAGGTCTCCTGCACTGCAGGCGGGTTCTTTACCCCCTGAGCCACCAAGGAAGCAAAGCCGCCAATCACAGCCCGCTTACCGTGGTAGATGGGGCATATTATCGTGTGTGAGCACATGCTGCCCTCTTTCACGTGTCCAAATGTCTGGTTCTTCCAAGGGACAGACTCTGAAAGCATATGTCTTTCACCAAATAAATAGCATAGGCCACAATGACAAAAGTCAACCTGTGTTTGTAAATTGTGAAGCATGCACTTGGGCCAAAGCGGCGGGGGGGGGGGGAACAAGGACATTTGTTTTCAGTACTTTATTTGAACACAGCTTTTGTTTTCCAGTGAGATTTTGATCCATCTCTCATCTAACAAACAACACAAGACTTCTCTCTCAGGCTGGCATAATTAGTTCAAGAAAGGGCAGGAGCGAACTCTCCAGTGGATAGAGCTTGTATGTTATTCATCCTTGAAACTGCTTATTTACTAGTTCCAAGAGAGACACAGGTCTGAAACTTTGTATTGACTCTCACCTTGAAAATGCATATTCTATCATAAATGCTATCACAGAAGTTCCATTTCTTGGGGATCTTTTCCCATCCAAAAGACTAAAGTAAATTGTAGTTGAAACTGCACATGCAGGCGTTAGGAATAAAGGAGATTTTGCTGTTGTAACATATTTGAACATACAGGTCATAAACAAGAACAAGGAAAGGTTTGATTCGATTTAACTAGAAAATCCCCATCTCTCCCAGCAATAAATTCCCTACCTCTAAAAAGACAGAGAAAATAATATCCAAACACTGAGCATCATATCATCAGCATATTATCAAGTCATGTGTAATTTTAAATTACTGTCTAAATTATGTGAAACATTGCACTTTTCTTGAAAAACTGACATTCCAGAAAACATTAGACTAAGGTCCTCCTTAGCTGAGAAGAGTGGAGATAATAAAGAAAAACCCAAGAAAGGAGAGACAAACAAAGAAACTGACAGAAGAAACTTTTGAAAAGGGGAAATTATTAGATATTGTCAATCTACAAATATTTATTAAAAAATTGAAATTAACATGAAAAACACAACCAAAGTCATAGACTAGAGAAAACACATCCATTAGACTCCATCTGTCTGTGATTCAAACATATGCCTCTTTCCTATAAAAAGAATATAATTTTCTAGATACAAAAGAATATATACTTTTTAAAGACTTTCTTTTTTAAGCAAACTAAAGGCAGAATTGTGGATTTGTTTGTTTGTTTGTTTTCTTAGTTTTGACCCAATTCTCAGGTCACAGAATCAGCAGTTAAGAGGCAAAAATATTTTCCTTCCCAGTGCCCATGGGGATATATTAAAAAAAAGTTATTTCTTGTGAAAGGAGGCTGCATCACCCCAAATGCTTTTATACTACTTCCGTGAGGGTCTATTTAGTTGGGGGCCAAAGAAAACCGTGTTCTCAGTCCTCAGCAGGGAATCCCAGTGGGCTTCTGGTCTCTTAACCATCAAAGTAGTCCGTCTGTTACTGTGGAAGTTTTTTGGCTGGGCAAACTCTCTCCAGTAAAACCAAGAGTGAGAATTTTCTTCCTTCACACAACTTTTTTTTTTAAGTTAAACTCAGAATAACTCATGGAATAAATAAGGGCTGAACAGATCCTCAGTTTATTGAGTGATACGAAAATTGCCCATTGTCAACTGTGTCATTTGAACATGTCATTTCCATAATATCTAAAATTTCATTTTCTTGTTCTACCTGCTTGTTCGATGATCTTCATGTAGGGAGTCAGGAGGCAGAATTAAAAGCATTGTTCTTGCTGCATCTAAAGGAAGCTGGCAGTACTCTCATCATTTTCTAGAAAGAAATGTCTCTCTGAACTTTTTGTCTGAGTCCGAAAGGGGACAACACAGCAAGATTAGTTTTTGCTAGGAACCTGAGCATTTTGTACCTCAAATGCCAAAACAATTGGGTCACATTTTCTATAGCCTCTTATATAAGCAAAGTTAAATGAGCCCCAAGTTCTGAAAAACAAAGTGGATTTCTTCTAAGTCTCACTTGTTCAGGACAGTTGGGACAACAGACTAGGTCAGAACTTCATCCTAGTTCCAGGAAGCTCAGCTTGGAATGGATGCTCAGAAGTGAAACCAAGGGTGCAAACTGACTTCTCCCGCCTAACCTAGAGCAGCCTGGTGGGAGGGTGAGCTTCTACATGTGAGGGAAGAGGCAGCAAAGCTTAGGGGATGAGAGATCAATGGCCAATAAAACTGTATTGGAATTATCCATTTTGCTGCCTATGAAAGATATTTGATTGAGAAAGAACAAGTATTATGGATTTGAGGAACAGGGCAGAGAGAATGATGCCAAGACATGGTAATGAAGTGAGGTATCTTACCCTGGTTACTTATGCGATTTTGCTTGACTTACATAAAAACACCAGTAAATGGTCTTTTAACCAAGACCATATGGTACAGAAAAGTACAGAGGATATCCTTATTCTTTTTAAAATGTATTAATTATAATCAGCCACATTCCCATACGGCTGTAAAGAATTTATTCTTAAGATGGCTATAAACATCAACCCAGCTTCTCTCATTGACCCTCTGGGTGATACCTCTGCACAGGAAATTAGTGACCTGGAAACGGTGTCTTGCAGCATGGTTTGGTAGTGAGTCTTCATCTCAGTGTTTGCCCTTGTTTCCCCTGCTTTGAGAACACTGTTACGAATTTAGTGCAGCACTTCTTCTAAATTTGTTTTCATGCTTAAAAAGAAACTTTCAGCTGAGATACTAGAAGTTTTCTTTCCCCTTTTGATCTATTTTTAAACCTTTTCATTTTGTATTGGAGTCTAGCTGATTAACAATGTTATGATAGTTTCAGGTGAACAGCGAAGGGACTCACCCATGCATATACACGTATCCATTCTCCCCCAAACTCCTCTCCCATCCAGGCTGCCACAGGACATTGAGCAGAGTTCCCTGTGCTATACAGTAGGACCTTGTTGGTTATCCATTTTAGACACAGCAGTTTTTATAGGTCCATCCCAAGCTCCCTAACTATCCTTTCCTCCCATCCTTCCTCCTCCCTACATCTGCAACCGTAAGTTAGCCAAGTCTCTGAGTCTGTCTCTGCTGTGCAGATAAGTTCTTTTGTATCATTTCTTTTTAGATCCTGAATATAAGGGATGGCATATGCTATTTGCCTTCTCTGGCTGACTTACTTCCCTCAGCATGATATTCTCTAGGTCCATCCATGCCACTGCAAATAGCATTATTTCATTCTTTTTAATGGCTCAGTGATAGTTCATTATAATATGTACCACATGTAAATACTAGAAGTTTTGGACACTCCTTTGGGATATGTTGGGGAACTGTCAGAAAGCTACGGAGCAATAGTCAGTTTGCTATTTGCTGTGTTTAGGTGGCTTGCTTCAAATAGCATAGCACTATTCTTGCTAAAGCCCAGGATCTCAAATCCCAACTCATCTAATTAGAGATTAATCTTAAGCCAGTTACTTAATCTCACTGTGCTTCACTTTCCTGATAATGATAACAGTAGTGCCTTTCTCAAAGCGTTGCTTGTGAGGATGAAATGAAGCAATACATCTAAAATCCATAAAACTGAGTCTGCCATGCAGGAACTCTCAAATGCTAGCTATCGTTATTTATATTATAGTTGTTCCCATTGTCCTGGCCTTGAGCACTCATCATCTTCTAACTGTGGTACCAAGTTTCATTTCTGTGTTACACAGCATGGGAGATACGGAAACTCAGAGCATGTGTAAGTGAAAGTCGCTCAGTATGTCCGACTTTTTGCGACCCCATGGACTGTAGCCCGTCAGGCTCTTCTGTCCATGGGATTCTCCAGGCAAGAATATTGGAGTGGGTTGCCATTTCCTTAACTGCTCAAATCTTAAATGACTAAGTGTGAAAGCAGAATGCACATACTCAGAGGTTTTTAAATCTCAAATAACCAAAAGGGCTGTGGTATGAGAATATAAAACTCATTCAGTCGTGGCTTTGAAAATCCCCAGTGAAAAGTGACAATACCCTCATCACACTGTATAGAGCAAAGACCGTTGCGTGTAGCAAGCTGTTGATTCTTATTCCCCTGCCACATGTCTAACAGGCGCCCCCTCCGAAGCATGGTTCTACTTTCTCTGGCTTTGTTTCCCAGTCACTTCCAGAGTGTTGCCTCTGCCAATTTCTGGATCATTTTCCCACGTATTTATCTCATGTGGCACTTTTTCTCCAGTTTTTTGTTTTGTTCTTTTTGCTAAACACGCCCAGTTGTGACTACAGTCGCACAGATTCAAGCTCATTTTCTCTGAGGTGTTAACAGAAATCAGCCCAAGACTGCATGACAGATTCACATTTAAGTGAAAACACTGGATCTTCTAAATATCTCTAGAGAGAAAGGCTGCAGTGGTTTCCTTCAAAGTTAATGCTGACTTTCTGACTGGGGGATCTTCCCCTTCATTCAGCTAGCACTAAATACTGGACCCATGGGCAGTTTTCAAGTTGACAGGCGCACATTTTGCCTTTCAGTTCGTCAACCGTTCTGGCAGCTTGACAAAAAGTTCTCTAACGCCTTCTCAGGTGGTTTTACTATGTGTGGGACTCAAAGCCAGGGTGTTGCCCCGTTGCACTGTGAATCTGCTGGAAGAACAAGCTTGTACTCTTCACTGGCTAGGATTATTATTACTAGAAGGCTAGCGAGTAACCAAAACAGGAGTCAGGTGCCAAGGACACTCCTTATATACCCGAAATCTATCCCAAGTGTGGCCTTTAGACCAACAGCTTAAGCATCACTTGGATACTTAGCAGAAATGAAAATCTCATGGCCCACCCTAGATCTTCTGAATCAGAATCTCTACTACTGGGGCCCCCAAAATCTGTGTTTTAACAAGCTCTCCCAGTGATTCTGATGCATGCTAACATTTGAAAAGCACCACTATGAACTCTTTTATTATTCATATTTGAATTGGATATTTTTGGAGGGATTATTCGGTACCAAGTGAGGATGCCATCCTTATCTCTGTGTCCCAAACATTTGGACCCCTGTGTGGAAACTAAGGCTCCCTTATAAAAACAAAATCCCTCAGGTCAGATGGGCTCAACATAGCTCCTGGCTCATGTATGAGAAATGGATTGGCCAGTTCTCTCCTTTTTTTTTTTAACGTTAAGTAGGTATCAGTAACAGAGCAGTAAACTTCAGGAGAGCATTAACAATTTCTGTGTTATTCTCGTTGGCCATAGAAAAAGGGTCATAAAAGTCGTATGATGAATCCTTGGATGCTGTCAGAAATTATGGTTCTCAGACACATTATAGGAAAATAAACTTGTCTAGTCTATAAGTCCCTGGCGGCTCAGTGGTAAAGAATCTGCCTGCCAATGCAGGAGATGCGGGTTCCATCCCTGGGTCGGGAAGATCCCCTGGAGAAGGAAATGGCAACCTCTCCAGTATTCTTGCCTGGAGAATCCCATGCACAGAGGAGCCTGGTGGGCTACAGTGCATGGGGTCACAGAGAGTCAGACATGACTTAGCATGGACTAAACAACAACAACTATACAACTCAACCCACCAGAAAGTAAAGAGAAAAGCACACTTGGGGCACTGGAATTCCATTGCCCTAGTTGGCTGTTTACATGTGATACTAATCACCTATGAGCTAGTACCCTGATCTCCGCATCTAGTAGGTGACACGTCTTGAGAGATGCTCAGGGAAGCTGTCTCTCTGGCTGAATGCAGATACTTTGGCTCCTTTTCACGTTCATCCTCTGTTTACGGCCAAATCTTCGCAGATGTCTTCCTCTGAGTATCTTCGTTTCTTTCCAACAGCCGATGTGCAAGATTCTGCACTTCTTCCACCAGTACATGATGTCGTGCAACTATTTCTGGATGCTCTGCGAAGGCCTCTACCTGCACACTCTCATCGTGGTGTCTGTGTTCGCTGAGGGACAGCGCATGTGGTGGTACTACCTCCTGGGCTGGGGTAGGTGTCTTCTGCTGCTGGGTTTTGATCCGCTGTTGCCTCTGCCTGATTGTCTGCAGTCTTCTGCTAGTCTTGATCAGAAGAGAGTCAGGGGCTCAGGTTCTGTGAGGAGAGATGGAACACAGGTCCTGGCCACAGTTCAGTCTCCAAGAGAACTCGATAGACGCTCTTAACAAGTTCAGACAGACTGTGATAGGCATGTGGGTGAGTGCCACAGGAGAGGGCTGTGGTGATGAGAATGTCTTCAGGAAACAAGCCCAGCTGACAGATGGGAAGAAAGCATGCCCTGATGGAGAGAGGATCCCATTCTCCCCAAAGAAAATGAAAGAATGCTTCTTTCAGTAGCTACTTCCTTACAAGTCTGCATGGGACCACTTACTGGTCATTTTCTCCCAAATTGAAGCAACTTCAAATGCTGGAGTTTAGTTCTCAGAAAAATCATTTTACAACCCTCTTCAGATTGATTCTTTGCCTTGCTAGCCCTCCCATTGTTGTAATCCAAAGAATGAATTCCCTACCTTCCATGAACTTTTATAGTGAACAAATAAAACATATCTAGTGCTCCAGGAGAAAAATCCTGGGGAGAGAAGGATTATTCTTTCTCTCACCATCTTTAGTGGAAGGAAAAGGTTGTTATGGCTCTGGAAACCTGCAGGGAGAAGAGGAAAAGGAAAGAAAAACTAAACTGTGTAAAAAGTGACATCATGATTAGGGGAAGGTGACGAGCCCTAGGAATTAGCAGATACAGAGTCTACACTCTTCTCTAAAGTATGAAACATATTTCCTTTCTACAAAATGACAAGGTGAAGTGAAATCTCCATGTTGCCCCTCTTTCTAACTCTAAAACGTGCATTTCAAAATCAATCCAGAGAACGAATTTCTGATTCTAAACCTGAGTAGGGTGTTAGAACTGCTGTGACTAAAACACAGTTATGTCTTGTGTAAATAGTCAACTCAGAATTCTAAGTCAAACATTTAATCGATGGTCCCATTTTGAATTATATGCTTCATGGGTTAAGAAGCTAAGGTGGTTCTTAGATGAAAACTCAATATTCTGAATATCCTTTTGCACGTAATTCACAGAAAATAAAAGTGTGGCAGTCTAATTCACCGGAGACACATTTCTTAATCTGAGGATAGTTTTTAAAACTGTCTAACAAATCTCAACCACATGAAACAATATTTTACTGGGTATGGGTACACCTGAGAAAAAGAGAATGTTTTGTTGTTGTTGTTTTTACAGAAATTATTTTACTCTAGGTTACTTTTATAGAATGAAGGTTCATTTGTAAAAGATTCAGATGGGGTGCACTGCCACCAGCTACGTCCTTCATTCCATTTGTAAATTCAAATTTGTTCTTGACAACTACTTCAAGGTTTACGCAGGGAAGTAGATTCTGAGCTACTTTACTGAAGGTCCTGCAGCCAGAACTTACGGAGGGTAGCTACTCTGAAGTGTTCTTATTGAACGAAAAGAGGATCAACACACATGTTGTAAACAGAAGAGCAAAAAGGCTAGAAGAAATCCTGAAAACAGGTCAGCGTACGCCCTGAAGGTCACGTCCCTTCAGGACAGCCCTGCTCCCCTATGTGAGAGAGCCCAATTCACACACAGTGAAAAGCCTTCTGGTCTGTTACTGTTCATCATCATGTACCTACCTCATTGGATAATTTGTGAAAGGCTTTTAAGTAACTGGATGCTGCTAACCAAACCCTGTTACAATTTGTGACGTTCTAAGAGCGTTTTATCTGCTTTGACCAAAGGTAATTTGCACAAGAACATCAGGACGACATCTTGACAAGACGTTGAACTTGTCACTGTTCTTTCCATCCAGCGTAGTTATAGCTTTTGCACTTTTTTTTTTTTTTCCCATTTTAGGACTCCCGCTGCTGCCAAGCACTGCTCACGCTATCGCTCGGGCTCTGTTATTCAACGACAAGTAAGTATCATGGCTTTTAGTCAATTTATTTATAAATAAAATGTGATACTAATGTATTCCCCCTTCTGTTATTCAGCTGCTGGCTGAGTGTGGACACCAACCTGCTGTACATCATCCACGGTCCAGTCATGGGGGCCCTGGTGGTGAGAATTGTTTTTTAAACCCATTATTAACAGTGTTATCTCTGTGGGGTGTTCTGTCAAGATGGTTTTATATAGTATGTGTATTACAACTCCAAAATGAAGTTAATTTAATGATAATCTATAATAATAATTTGATCTAAGAATCCTTTTTAAAAAATGATTTTTATTTAATACAATTGAGTGGAGGAGCATAAGCTCATTTCTGTACAAGCCACAGCAACAACACAGTGGGTTTTTTTTTTTTAGACAATTGATAAATTCTCCTAATTAAAGATAAAGACCAAAGGTGAAAATGTTGCTGATAAGAATGAGAGAGACCACAAAGTCCCCTTGCAGCATTTTCCACTGGGCTCTGCCAAACTAAACCATCTTCCATTTCAGCTTTGGGCCCTGAGCCATCATCATGGCCACCACTGAACACACACGTAAAGTGTATCCGGCACTTCACGTACATTGCCATGCTACTTGCTAACAGCAGTCCTTCAGAGTGGACACATCAAGATGGTTCACCCAGTAGGAAAACTAGACTCAGAGGCTCAAGTAAAGTCATTTAGAATCCCATGACAAGTAAGAAGTTGGGCAGGGAGAGAATATAATTATCTGAATCTGTATTCAAGTTCTTTATTTCTACCCGCAGTTTGCTATATGTTGGCCATCATCAGAGCCGTCAGATTTAATATTTAGACATTATTTCCCCCATTAATCTCAAAGACTGTTTTCTTCAGGTAAGAATTAGAAAAATAAAAACAGTCAGAGTATAGATCATACTCTTCTCCTGTACTGAAGAATCATCCATTAGTAACTGATTAAACTGGGTCACACCCAGACTGTCTCCTAACTTTCCTGGCCTTTCCAATGCAGATTCAATTTCTTTTGCCATTTTTCAGAGTTGCAATGTACTTACTATTACTAGTTCAACTGTGCTCACAAGGACCTCCTAATATGGGTCTTGAATATTTATCACCACTGCATAAGAATTTTATTTTTATTAAAGATCTCTTTCCTTCTTGAATTTTGGGGGTAACAACATTTATTTCTACTCCAGGTAGAAAAACCACTCTGATTATTTTTAAATAAATGATCAATTAAAATTTTAAAGCAAGCTTGGTTTCAAAACTAACTTTCACGGCCCAAAGTATTTTTTTGTGATCTACAAGAATGACAGATATTAAAGAGTGACCATACCAAGTGCTGGCAAGCATGAAGAACAACTGGAATTCTCACATAATGCTGGAGGGAGTGTAACATGAAGCCACCTTTTTGGAAAGCAGTTTGGCACCTTCTCATAAAGTTAAACATACATTCACCATATGAACAAGCCTTTCCTTCCACTCTTAGGTAACTTTTTCAAATGAAAACATGTCCCCACAAAGACTTGTACACAGGTATTCACTGCATGCTCATTCATAACAAATTTTGCAAACCATTGCAATTCCCATAAACAGGAGAATGAATAAACAAATTATGTGTGTATTATTTATATAATGCAGTACTACTCAGCACTAAAAATGAATGAAATGCCAACATACACAACACAAATGAATCTCACAGATAGTATGTTAAACTAAAGCAACCAAACACAAATGAATACACAGTATGTGTGTGTGTGTGTGTGTATATACACACACACTATATATATACACACTCCCATTTCTGTGATGCTAGAAATCAGTGGCTACTAGAGGTGGGGGAATGGAGTTGTTGACTGCAAAGGGGCAAGAGGGGGTTTTCTGGGGTGGTGGACGTGCTCTTTTCTTGTTTGGAGTGGTTGTTACCCTGGTACATACATTTGTCTAAACTTCACAATTGTAAACTTAGAATCTGTGATTTCCTTTAAACAGTGTTATTAGAAAACAAGAAGTAGTCTGGTTTAGCCTTCTCCACTGCATAAGCTTTACAGATAAATTTCTCAGACCCCATTTTACTTTTAGTTAACTAGTCCTAGCTGAGGGGGGAAATCTGAATGAAAAGATAAGACAGTGATATCTAAAAATATCATTTTTGACTTCCCTTTGGAAAAATGATATAAACCTAAATAAGAATAAAACATCTTCCTTAGATTTGAACCTAATGTAGTTACACATTCAGGATATTATTTTCTTATTTAGAAAAAAAGGGGAAGGATGTTAATTCATGCTCCAAAAGAGTATTTGGCTCCCCTATGCTCCATGTTGTCATAACAAGGAGCAGATGGTCTCAATTCTCAGGCAGTCTCTTGTGTTCCATCCAGTGTGTGTGCCAGCCCTCCTTCCCACCACCCAACACACACTGGGTAGCTAAGAACTGGGCCAAGGGGGTGTCCTTCAGGGGCGTTCACCGGGAGAATTTGCTCAGAACATCGTCTGTCTTTGCAGTTGAACTTCTTCTTCCTGCTGAACATCATCCGGGTGCTGGTGAAGAAAATAAAGGAATCGCAGGAGGACTCGTACATGTACCTGAAGGCGGTGAGGGCCACTCTGATCCTGGTGCCCCTTCTGGGGGTCCAGTTCGTCATCCTTCCCTGGCGACCTTCCCACCCCGTGCTTGGGAAGATCTACGACTTTGTGATGCACTCTCTGATTCACTTCCAGGTGAGGGGCGACGTGCTCTCTGATTCACTTCCGGGTGAAGGGGGAACCATGGACGCAGCCACTCTCTCAGCTACTTGGTGCAGGGGCCACAGTCGTCTGAGTCTTCTCTGTGATGAGAATGAGCCTTTCAAACTCGCATTACCTGGAAGGGAGGTGGACCTCTCTGTCTTCCTCACTGCCTGCTTCTCCACGTTTTGAATCTTAAAACTGAGCAAGGAAACAAGAAATGGGAGGGTTGAACTTTGAGAATACCTCTGGAAATCCCATGGACAGAGGAGCCTGGCGGGCAGCCATCCATGGGATCACACAGGGTCGGATGTGACTGAGTGACTAAACAACAAACAACTGAAATATTTGTCCAGAAATTAACCCACCTGCCCAGTGCTGAGGACAGAGTGACTCCCACAGTCCTCTCCTTCTCCTCCCCGATATCTGAGGGCCACATGGGGTTTTGGTTTATCAAGGAGAGTGTTGAAGATCCATGTAATTGATGCCAGTTGGCTTTCCAAACTCGATCATCATCCACAATTTTGACCATTTCTATAGACACAAGCTGGGGACACAGGAATCTTGAGTGGTGACAGGAACTTCAGAGTGGTTACTAAATCCATGTCTGTTGGAGGGGTGGACTTAGCTGTGGGTACAGTACTAGTTCACCACAAGGACCCTGGTCAGAGTCAGGCCTCCAGCCATGCATTGTAACAGGTGTGCTTGCAAAAGTTCTCTCTACTGAACTCTACAAGATCCTCGTTTTTAAGTTTTTTGGGTACAGAAATTCTTTTCATATCCCGTATAATTGGCATATTCTGCTATAAATCTCCATGTTAAGGGAAGCAATATATTTAACCAGATTAATGAGAACAGTCCTTGTAGCCAAACAGTAGAATCCTTACAAGAAAAAGCCATTCCTGATGGAATATTCTTGGAGCTAAGCCCTGGACATGAGTGGTAGTAACTGTTTTTCCATCGAACTTTGACTTGCTATTGCCATAGTGAAATATTCCTCTCCACGTTGTCTATTTGTATTGATTACTAAACAACACAGTGCACACAAAAATAACTTCAGCTCCATTTTTCCTCCTCTTTTTAGGGGTTCTTCGTGGCCGTCATCTACTGCTTCTGCAACCACGAGGTAAGTGTGCATTTCATGTAATAGTGTCACTTCTTTATATGAAGCCAGCACTTTACCGGTCCCAAGGGCCTCTGTGCACTTTGCACTCTCTCTCACTTCTACAGTTGACCTTACGGGGTCTCCTGAATAGCCCAATCTTATTTTTTCCACTACTACAAGTTGAATCTTATCTATGTTTTTGTGTGGTACAATTGCAGATATTATCCAGACAGGTAGCTAAATTCACATTTCCTGGCATTGTACCTTAAGCTGGTTGGAACCCTGAGAAGCAACAGTGAAAGCTAGTCTGGGTTCCATAGAATTCAAGTCACATCCCCATTCCCTTGGGAAGGACCAACCCATCACTAGGGCAGAGCCAGTATCTAGCCAGTCTATCTTGAGCCACTGCCTTCTTTTCCATTTCGGTACAGTGTCACAACACCTATTCAACTCTTGGGAAATCACCCTGGAGTTAAGACTCTAAAGGGAGTAAGTAATTTGTTACCTGAATATTTAGATCAGGAACCCCCGAGATCCACATGGCCAGTGTTTTAAGGGGTTTTTTTTAAGCCAGAGTTCCCTTTCTTCCAATGATACTCTACATGGAAGCCCAATTTGTAAAACATAAGTGGAGCTGCTTAAATTTGTACCAAAGAACTTGCAGGGCTACAAAGAACATGATTTGAAAGCTCTCTCATTTGTCAGGTGAGAAATCGAAACTCCAGAAAGATCACGTGACTTGCACAATGTCACAATCATAGCTTATAACCAGGACTAGAACCCAGATTTCCTGATTCCTAGTTAAATGGAGTAAATCTTCCACTGCACAGCATTATATGTATGTCTCCTTCCTGAAACTTCATTAGTATACTTCCTTGAGGTATACACCTCATCACTTTTAATGTTAAAGTATCTGTGATCATTTTAAATCAGTCTTTATTAATAATTTTATACCAAAGCATATCACATTTTGTTAAGAGATCTACATATTATTTCCAAGTTGGTAATGAGAACCATTGTCTAACCATTATCAATTGATATGTAATGAATTTTCTAGTCTTTATTTCTTCAGTTAAACAACATTCAGTGGGCACGTATGATATTTTGCAGCTTTGTGACCTCTTGCTCATCTCCAACCCTCAAACTGCAAGATTGTTGCTCCTGTTCTCTGTTTTAATTGATACATTTTATTCCTTCATTCATCCATCAACTCCTTCCTTAATCCAACAAAAATATACTGTACATTCATTATTGCTAGGGGCTATACTGAAAGCCTGAAATAGAAATGTAAAACATCTTTCTGTTAGCAACGAAGTAACTCTTTAAGAATAGTAAAAACTAATGAAGAAATAGGACTTAGGTCACCCCATCTTTATATCAATTCCTGTGAATGTATATCCCTGCCTCTTGAATTGGCTCAGGTGGCATACAAAATAAATATTTTCATCTAAAATACTATCAGTATAGGGCTAATATAAAAATCAGGTTCAGGCAGAGTACACCTTGAAAACACAAGAGAACTGCATGCATTTATAAAAATACCTCATATTGATTGTGTCTTAACCATGACTCTGTGTCTGAAGTGGCAGGCATAGAAAGTGGGCCCAGAGGAGCGCCTGACAGTGGAAAGTCTCTAGTTGAAGTGTGTTATCTCTGCTTTTAGAATTAAAGAAACCATCTCCATTTTAATTAGTATCATGTTACTGGGGGAATGTATAAGTGTGACATTTCTAATAATATAGAAATCATGTACTGTGCCAAATGTAATATCACAGTCCCATGAATTGTAGGCATCTGGGCCTCAGCTGGGCCTTCTGTGAACATATTGTCTTACAACACTGAACACGGGCAGGGCACTTACTCATGCAGGAAGTGATTTCCAGCCACATCTGAGACAGGGCTGTGATCAGGCTTTGCCTGACCGAATGTTACATTTTAGCAGAAATCTAGGGGGCTGATACGTCAGTTCTACAATGAAGATAAAGGTTTTAATTTTTCTTTATTATCCATTTGTGGTCAGTGATTCCTGCCATGGAAATGGATCAGATCGTCAGTGGAGGAAAGGATTTTTGAGAATTCCAGTACTAGGTGTCAGGAGGTGACTGTCAGAGCATGCTTATGTAAAAAAACTTCCCACAACTCTTCCAAGACAGTGGACATGGACCATCCAGTCATTTCAGGCAGTTACTGAGGAACTAAGAGACCTCAAAAAGATGACTACAGCTGTGTGCTTAGTTGCATCCGACTCTTTGAGACTCCATGGACTGGGGCCTGCCAAGCTCTTTTGTCCATGGGATTCTCCAGGCAAGAATACGGGAGTGGGTAGCCATTTCCTTCTCCAGATTACAGCTATCAAGATGCCCAGTTTTCCCTAGCTCTGTACTCACCACTTCCCTTTCCTGTTTGTAAGGGATTCTCCTTATGTCCATATGTGCTATTTCCAGATCAGTAATGTTATCACTTCATATGCAAAGATAACTTTTTCTATTTAAAAATTCTTTCAATAAAATGCAGTTTTCAAAAATACTGCCTTTCTAGAAAACTCAAGAAAGTCAGCTTCAGGACCCAAGCTAAACTATGATTTCTTTGTCGTAGACAAAAAATGATCAGAACTCCTGGGATAAAGCTCAGTTCAACAGCACAAAACTACAAGTTCTTACAGTGAACTTAACAGGAAAACAAAGGCTAAAGACAAAAACAACCATGAAGATTCCAACCTGATTTTCTTTTTTACAAATATAGAAATAGAGACCTCCAAATGTTACCCACCCTATACAGTTAGTTACTAATAGAACCAGGTATAATCATTATTCCTTCAAGCCATCAGGACTCATATTTTTTTACAGCTGACAATAAATAAATTGGCATAATCGGGAAAATGTGACGTGATCTGTGTTAACTGCTTTTATAACTAGCAATGCATTTATATAATTCAAAACTTTGGGTATTCTACTTTCCCCATGGGCAACTCCTTATATTTCTGATGCCTTTCCGAAGCAACCAAAGTCTCCTCTGGTTTTTTTTTCCAAATAGATTCAATGCCCATATTCTTGTGATCAAAGCACTGTTAGGCTCAACCTGAGGTATTGTAGGAGATAATTGCCCTTATTAAACTGAAATTATTGAAGTGTCTTTCACATGCTGCTAAGGGCCTATTCTTACATGTGTGGTTTACAAATGGAAGCAGATTGCCATCTCCACACAAAAGGATAGCTTATAATTCTGGAATACAATTACAGGAGGCAATGAACACTTCTGTCATAATTTTTAAAAATTAAAATAGACTTCAAACCCTTTGGCCTCATGCTGGGTACTTCATTAGTATGCATGGAGACTCCAGTGGAGATTATCTTTAAAAGACAGATGAGGCAAAACAAAGGACTTCATTTTTTTTTTCCCTGCTGGGCACTGTCCACCTCAGACACCTTTAAATATCTGTGTTACGTTTTAGCTATAAAGACAACGTTGGTATTTAGGAGATTTTGAATCCACAGAAACTATCAGTTCCCTTTATCTGGGGACAGTGCTTCTCTGAGCTGTATATTTCCTAATTCAACAGGGCATTTGATAGTTCCTAGATAATAAACTCGCATTTAAGGACCTATGTTTAATAGACAGTACAACCCCAAAACTGGAAAGCAATTGAAATATTTACTAGGTTCTTGAAGAGGTGCTAAAGGAAAAATGCCATGGCCACAGGTATTTAATTAAAGTATCACTCAGGAGGGATGTTCTTTCCCAAATGTATTCAGCTATGGTTTCATATCAGCCCTTTCTTATATAATCAATCAAGTCTCTTCAATTCTGTAACTCTCCATACTGCATAGATTGCAAAGCAAAAGCTCACAAACTGACAGGGAAACATGGTAGCTTTTTCAGAAGTGAAGTAGAAGAGAAAGTGGGGAATGCAAGAGGAGAGTCTGAACTATTCGTTCATCAGCACCTTTAATAAGTGCATTCGTATTTGAAAATACATTCCTAGGGTCATCTTCCCACCAAGAGTATTACCTTTCCTTTTCCCCAAAAGATTGAACAACACCCTTTTCCCAGCACAAATCACAATGTGAAGAAAACCTTCATTCGCATTAACATCCAATATTTTCCAGGCTGTTGAGGTCTCTCCGTGGAGACCTAGCTTAGAATAGATGAGAAATAACTGAACCTGAGATCAGAAACTATGTCATTAAGACCTCTTTTTATATCCTTGGCAACACCACCCTCCAAAGATATACATCCACATATATGACAGAAGAGTTTCCTTCAGTCTAAAGACCACCATCCTGCCATAATCAGGGTATAACAGTAGGAATACTAGTAACCTCCTTGTTTGGTATTATACTTACGTCTTAGATGCCACTCGATTCATACTGTAGCCATGTAATCCATCAGGCAGCTAGGTGAGATAGAAAAGCTGTACTGAAGAAAGTAATCTCAGAGGGGTTAACTATCCTGCCCAAGATTTCATGGCTAATGTGGGCAGAGCTGGTTTCTTGACCCAAAGTTCAGTACTTTTTCATGGCACCAAATGAGACACAGTGAAATGGCCTTTTCAGTGGAACAGGCATTGAAAGGTGATGTGATGTTACTGTTACCAGTGTTTGCTTCTGGTAATCCAAAATTAGCAACCCACTGCAGCTCCCAAACAGTTCTCCAAATCATACACCGTGGCGTGAGAGAGAATACCTAACAATAAACGTAGATGACCCAGTGCTTTATAGCTCATCTCAGGGAGGAATTCAAGTTCTCCAAAACCTGTGTTTCTAGGTCTTATATCAAAACTCAGGCTTTCCTATTTGCATGAAATAAAACTTCCATTTCTTCCTCAGATTCAATCTAGACATTTTTAGCACCCTCACCCTAATACCACTGGATGTCAATACACTAATTACAATACAGTCATGGATGGTCATTTTCTGGGCATTAGAAACTCATTCTAGAAGGGGTGTCGACAGCCATTCAGAAAACATTTATTGCATAACTGCTCCTTCCCAAACACCATGACATCTAGCATTACAAAAAACGAGTAAGACATGGTTTGTTAACCACTAACCAGAGTTTTATTTGGCACACCTCATCTCAAGCCATGCTGGATAAAGGAAAATCAATAGTATAAGGCCATTGTCATAGAATCCAGAGCTGTGAAATGGCTTCCAGATATTTTTTCATGACCAATAATGTGTAGATTTAGAGGAAAGCTTCTGCTGTATCAGAAGTTGTAGCAGATAAAAAGTTTTCAGACTCTCCCTTCCTAATATGATGCGCATGCCATATTGAATATGAAACCAAATCAAATTTCATTTATGGTAGAAAAGCTCTAATGAAGAAACTTTTGCTCAAAAGAGCAAATAACCTTGCCAGGAGCAGCTGAAGCAAATTACTCAGTCCTCCAGTCTGCAGATTCTTCCTCCAAGATGGTATTTCATAGCCAGAGCCTTTCCCACATAGCCCTTTTAGATGAGAATTAAAAATTCAACCTTCCCAAACCTCTGATGGGGGCTTTCCTAGCGGCTCAAGGGTAAAGAATCTACCTGCAATGTGGGAGAGACCTGGATTCCATCCCTGGGTGGGGAAAATGCCCTGGAGAAGGGCATGGCTACCCACTCCAGTATTCTTGCCTGGAGAATCCCATGGACAGAGGAGCCTGGCGGGCTACAGTTCGTGGTTCACAAAGAGTTGGACACGACTGAGCAACTCACACACACACACACACACACACACACACACAGCTTCTGACGAGCACACACACACACACACACACACACCCCCTCTGATGAGCACACACACACACACACCCTCTGATGAGCACACACACACACACACACACCCTCTGATGAGCGCGCGCGCACGCACACACACACACACACACACACACACACACACACACACACACAGCCTCTGATGAGCGCCGAGAATTGTGCTCAGGGCATTCTCGACAGTGATATGAACAGAAGGTTCCCTTTCGTCTTCCAGGTCCAGGCCGCCCTGAAGCGTCAGTGGAACCAGTACCAAGCTCAGCGCTGGAATGGCCGCCGCCGGGTCCACCGTGCGGCCAACGCCGCTGCCGCCACTGCCGCCGCCGCGGCCGCCCTGGCTGAGGCTCCGCCGATCTACATCTGCCACCAGGAGCCCCAGAACGAGCCCACCAGCAACCTGGGTGAGGAGGGTGCTGAGGTCATCCCTATGGAGGGAGGGGAGGTCATCTCCATGAAGGGTGCTGAGGTCATCGCCGTGGAGGGTGCTGCTGAGGTCATCACCGTGGAGGGTGCTGCTGAGGTCGTCGCTACGGAGATCATTGAGCAAGAGTCATCCGCTTGAAATGTGACGCCAACAACAGCCTTGTGATCCCTGAGCCCTCATTTCCTGGGAGCAAGACCGACCCTGCATCACGAGTGATCTCCATCCTCCCAGGAACACACATCTCATTTGTGAGACGTATCAAGTGCATTTGTCCATAGTGAATCCAAAGACAGTTTTACTTGGTACTATTGCTACTGGGAGACAGTCGAGGAATGGAGTCTCCCTCTACACCACCTGTGAACTCTGCAACACTTGTGAACTCCTGTGACTACCATCTTTCATCCAGGACTGAGATGTACAAATGTCAGAGTAACGTAAGCAAAGTAGCCGAGTAAAACAAAAAGCGACATAGTTCAGATCCAGGGTGCTCCTTGTTAATCTTGAGCCATTTCTACCTTTGAAAAATTCAAGTCACCATCAATGGTTTTCTTTTTAACTCGAAACTTTTAAATTAGGATACTTTGGTATTTGGCTATGGTTCTGATTTTTTTATTTCTTTTTTTTAATTTCAATCGATTCTGATGTTACTCAGATTTTTACCATCCACAGATACACACACAATGTAAACTGCACAATTACAACTTGACCTCCTCAAAACAAAGTGACTTTCTAGTGTAGAGATGACTAGGTCTGTGGGGAAAAAAGACCTGCATTTGGCAGGAAGATGTAAGGCTTTGAATGAAAAAAAAAAAAAGTCAGTTTGCTCCAAATATTAGATGGTTCTATGTGTTCATTACTTTACTAATACTGTGTGCTCAGCTTGGTCTTGGGCAGGTCCTGACTTCTGTAAGAAGAAACTGGCTTTAGTGTTGAATGTGCTTTGGTTACTAACATTTATAAACTGGGAGGTCACAAAGAATCCATCACTAAATTTTTCATAAAACTGCCAAAAAATCGAATTCCTAGTGGAAGAGAATACTCTCTCTAAAGAGAGTTTTCCACTTTCCTAAACTCCAGGATTTATAAAGCAAATCACTCGAGGTTTCTAAAGCAGATTACCTCTTGCCCTTGGGTGCTATCTAGCAGTAAAAGATAAATTTGTTTAAGACTGGTAATTAAAAGACTCCATATAACTCCATTAACTGCTTTCCACCCAGCTTCTAAGCTTAATAAGATCTCAGCCTTTTCCAGAAAGATTCAGTAGGGCTAATTAGAAATCAGTTTGTAGTTGACCTCTTGTTTGATGCTATTAGTGAAACAGGAGGGGGAAAAAAACAATTAACCACTACAAGTTTAACTGTACACCAACTCATTTAACATAAGAGTTTCTCATTAAAATCCAATGTTATATTCCCATACTTGTCTTTACTTTCATATAAAATCTTCAAAAATCCCTGAGTAAACCAGTATCATTACTGGCACCTGAGATTAATTTGTGAATTTGCGAAAGTACTCAGTTACCCTTATGTAATTTGTATTCTAAATCAAAGCCTTCCACATCTCAACTCTCAAGTATGTGCTCTTATGCCACTGCCTTTCAGAGATGATATAGTTTTAAGAGATGATATAGTTTTAAGAGATGATATAGTTTTGGAAAGACAAAAGAAAAATATATTCTTTCAGAGAAAATGTATTTTGGATACTAAGTAGCTTATGTCTCCTTTACTTGAATGTACAGGAGGATTTGAAAAGAGGGTATTTTTCCAATCATAGTGTTTATGTAATAAGTGTTCCTAATTTTGTTTACAAACATGGAAAACAGTATTCTGGCAGCTCTAGTACAAGTGTGATAACATTCTGCTGAAATATTCTAAATGCTATTGTGCTAATATAGTAGTGGCTGAATAAGATCAAACAGCTTACTATAGAATTGTGCACAGTGCTAAAATGACGTGAAATGCTTGCCCTGTATCCATGTATGAATTAATAAAGAGTAATGATAAGCAAAAGTTGTATGTGTGTTTCAGTTGTGTCTGACTCTCTTTGTGACCCTATGAACTCTGGCCTGCCAGGCTCCTCTGTCCATGGAGTTGTCTGGGTGCATATTTTCTAAAGAAATATCTCCATCTCTTCATTCATTCATCTCGTCTCCTAAGCTCATTCCATATTATCTGGGATGCTAACATCTCATCTTGCTTGTATTGCAGGAGATGGCAAGATAATCCAAAAATATAAATTAGAAAACCATATGCAAAAGCACCAAGGTGATTGTCAATGTAGCCATCTTCAATCTTCACTTCGACTATAACCTCCAAAGCACAGTTCTCATACCCTTGTTAATGCAAAACCACCCAGGACTATCAGCCTATTTTGTGTAAGTTTGGGAAGCACAGCTAAGAAATCTAGAACAAGAAAGTATCACATTCTTTTATCATTGCCGTTTTTTTTCTTTTTTTCATTATTGTGGGACCAGACTTGAACTGTCCAACATCCCATCAGATTGTTAGAATTGTTACAGACATTGATTTTTAAGATAGTTTTGGAGATTAAGGCTGGATGAAAGGCAACAAATTAAATATCATTAGAATGCATAACAACCACTATTAGAAAGATTTTCAGATCTGGAAAGCATGAAATGGAAAAAAAAGTGAGGATTAAATGAGAACCATGATGAACTAATACAGGCAAACAGAAACAATTTGTAGGTTCTTCATGCAATGTAATAGCACCCAGAATTGCTGGCCTCTGGAGATCTGGGGAAATTTTTCATAAAGGATACATCAAGACTACATTTTCCCCTTTGTGTTCTACTGGGGAATACAAATAAATATCATTACCCTTGTGATTTGAACAAAAATAATTTCCCATCATACTGTAAAATCTGACTCTCCGATAGGGTAACTTGAATTCAAATGGTCAGCTGCCTGCCAGCTTTGGCCCAAAATCGACCTTTGGATGTATGTTGATACCATGGCTTCTGGAGGAAGGAAAGATGTTGGAAAGAAATGATAGAAACACTCATCACAGAGCTCCAACCCTTCTCATTCATTCCCTCATTCATTATCATTGAACAGATGTTTCATACACCTTTCATCCAGCTATACAACAGATATTTGCTAACAGTAGCCGTTATGAAACAATTTCTTTGTGTCAAACCTGCCAAGTGAACCCATACCCTTAACCCATGCACGTGTGTGTGCTCAGCAGTGTCTGACTCTTTGCACCACCATGGACTATAGCCCTCTGTCCATGGGATCCTCCAAGCAATAATACTGTAGTGGGTTGCCATTTCCTCCTTCAGGGGATCTTCCCGACCCTTGCATCTCTGGGCATTGGCAGTCAGATCCTTTAGCACTGCCTGGGAAGCCCACACCTTTAAACCATAACCACTGATATCTTTGGGGCAAAAGAACACACACATGGGGTGGAAAACCAAAGTGATACAGGGTTGGAGGTGGTAGCTGAGTGTGACCTTTTCTCCATATTAGCCCTGAGAGGGACAGTTAAGTTATAAGAAATATTCTTAGAACAAGATCTCTTCCTAAAGGCTTAGCAAGGACTCATTTTCTTGACAATGAGGTCTAAAATAGTAGTTCTGTCATTGGCTAGGTTACGGTTCAACTCCCTATCACTGTAATTAACACTTCCAGAGTTTAAGATTATTCATGAAGAGGATTGACCAGAAGGCATATTTAGGAAAGCATACTTAGATAAGCTCAGAAAGAAACAGTCATTTGTCATTTAGAGAGAGAAAACAAGATGCCTCCCTCCTAACTTAAGCTTGGGAAAACTGATTTTATGGAATCAATCCATAGGTAACTTGGATGGGGTGGGGAGGGAGGCTGGGGAATTAGCTGGAAACATGAAAAAAAAGGATGATAATATATGCACGTGCAGACACAGGAAGACACAGAGAAGCCACATTTGAAAATTTAAAACTAACAGTATTTTTAATTTTTGTTCTTTTGGACATAATATGTTTAAGACCTGTGAAAAGCATTGAAGGAGAGAAAACACAGCCATTGAAACTATAAACTTAGGTCAGGAAGATTTCCTAATATATCTTCCTCTATTTGAATTAGCAATACCTCTGAAAGATTTCAGAGATTTTTCCATTTATTTAAGCATTGATCAGCCATTCTCTTAGGTCACTGATCAGTGTCCAGTCTCCATTTCCAGACATCCAATGTCTTCTACCCAAGTCTCTCAGAAATCCTTCCACTGACATTCAAACTGTGTTGCTCTTTGCCAGCTAACCAGTCATCATGACCAACCACTGCATGTCATCACAGCCTCCTTTACTTCAGAGACATTTTAATTTGGAGAAATCACCTCCAAACAAAATCACTGGTGAAGTGCTAAGCAGACATTCAATAAGAACCAACTGAGGGATCTTCAATAGGAAAAAAAATTCAGAATAGATCAGGATATCTGTTTTCATTCAATCATGCCAGACCCATTCATCTGAGCTAGCACATTAGCCTCATGCCAAAACACACATCCAGCTGTGAGCCCTCGAGGTCTCTGCCCAGTAGAGTAGCTGGTGAGCTCTCAGGGCAGTTGGCACTTCTCCACGGCATGCAACCTTATAGCTTCTGTATGCTGCCATCCCAAGATGCACACTGTGAGGCTTAATGTGGAGTTCAGTCACAGAGAATTTAGGAAAAACATCCATCAAATAGAGGTAATCTTAGAAGGAAGAAAAAAACACCAATCACTGAAACACTGTAGTCAATATAAACCTGTGGACGTTAGCTTGCTGCTGCTAAGTTGCTCCAGTCGTGGCCAACTCTGTGCAACCCCATAGACAGCAGCCCTCCAGGCTCTCCCATCCCTGGGATTCTCCAGGCAAGAACACTGGAGTGGGTTGCCACTTCCTTCTCCAATGCCTGAAAGTGAAAAGTGAAAGTGAAGTCGCTCAGTTGTGTCCGACTCTTAGTGACCCCATGGACTGCAGCCTACCAGGCTCCTCCGTCCATGGGATTTTCCAGGCAAAAGTACTGGAGTGGGGTGCCATTGCCTTCTCCGGGACATTAGCTTACCTCCCCTTTATAACAACCAAACATGCTTTTAATCCCTGTTATAGTAATGAGAAAACTAAATGGAAGTCACATGGGAATAATGTGCCCACCATCGTCACAAAGTAAGTGGCTGAGCTAGGGTCTGAACCATGAGTACCTAATGCCTTGAGCAGCCCCATGTAAATGGGGTTAGGTTTTGCAAACTCACTCACAAGAGCAGGCAAGCTCCTCTCTTCCTTACCCACCACAAAACAGGGACTGAGGAAATAAAAACTGAAAGTCCCTTTGAGACTTCCCTGGTGGTCCAGTGGTTAAGAATTTGCCTTCCAATGCAAGAGACACAGGTTCAGTCCCTGGTCAGGGAACTAAGATCCCAAATGTCACAGAGCAACTAAGCCTATGTGCCACAACTAAGACCCTAAGCAGCCATAAATAAGTAAATAAAATATTAAAAACCTTTGAACATTACAACCAAGCATCATATCTGGTACTTCCCAAGAGAAACTGATGGGGAAATGCTGCAAAGCTGTATTTATTGAAATGCAGAAACTACTGGGATTATTTGGAGGCAAATCCCAGATTTCTATATTTATTAAACCTAAATCAATACCTGACATTAAAAAAAAAAAAAAAAGCTGCCCAAAGCCTCTGCTTTTTGAATTTCCACCTTGGAAAGACTGGCACAAGCTCCTGTTTAGGACTTCTGGCTTCCTCCTAAGAATGTTGCCACAGCTAGTAGTTTCCCCTTTCCCAGTGGAGATGCAAACAAGACTGACCAGATGGGTTTAGATCCTGGCCCAGAGCACTGGGGGCAGTGGTGGGAGGTGGGGGGTGGCCAAGGAGCATTTGTACCTGGAATAGTGGGTGCAGTGAGGCCTGGGTGAGCTGCTGAGACAGGAGGATTGACTCCAAGTTGTAGAAGCTGATTTCAAAGGGGCTTGGGAATAAGGAGGATCAAAGGGAGCATCAGAGCCCAAGTCAAACGTGTTCAGTTCGTACTTGGTTACTGCTTCCAGCTCAAGAAAACGAGTCAGAGCTGAGGGGATTGGCCAAACAGGGGTCACCGCCTGGGAGCAGAGATGAGAGACTTCACACTGCAGCTCAGCATCACTAAGCTGGGGCCTAGTGAAGGCTTGCAGGGCTGGGAGTATGGTTCCACTTAAAGAGATAGAGGTGACACTTTCAATTAAAAAAAAAAATGATGTCTGAAAATCAGGGATAATTTTCTACTGCAAAATGTTAACTCAAACCTGTCCTTCGTGGTGGATGTTCTTTACCCAGAGTAGGACAGCCGTCAGTTCCTTCTCCCCATCCACAGCCACGGAAGCCAGTATTTTTTCCCCCAAGTGGTTTGGTTGGAATCTTCAATAGCTTATTCATCATAAATCTCATCAGGATACAGCCACCATTACTCTGTTAGAAAATTTCCTCTGACATGTTGTCATGTGACCTGTAAAGCCTAGCTGGTCTTTCTCAAAGAATGGGCTTTGGGACTTCTCTGCTGGTCCAGTGAGTAAGATTTCACCTTCCGAAGCAGGGGATGCAGGTTCCATCCCTGGTTGGGGACCTAAGTTTCCACATGACTTAAAGCCAAAAAAAAACAAAACATAAAACAGAAGCAATATTGTAACAACTTCAATAAAGACTTTAAAAATGGTCCGCATTAAAAAATTAAAAAAACTAAAAATGGTGGGGCATTATGTAGAATGGCCCAAAGGGGAAATCAAGGCCAGTGAGATGAATCTTTAGGCTCATAATTCTGCAAAGTGGCAATGAAAGGTCTCTACCCGATACCTGGACAAAACCAACTCTAGAAGGAGATGAGAAAATGAAAATAGAGAAGGAGAAATACTCGAAGAAATATTGTTTAAACCCACCAGGATTAAAGAAAAAGACCTCAAATAGGAAAAACTCATAGACTGCCAAATAAATTCCACAAACTAAAAATCTTACTAATACTGACAAGGTTGGGTCAAGGTCAACATAAGACAGCAAACTAAAACTTTCTTTTTTAGGGAAAGAAATAGAGACTTGGATAGCTAGGAAAGCAATATGTTCAGTCACTTCAGTTATGTCCCTCTCTTTGTGACCCCATGGACTGTAGCCCGCCAGGCTCCTCTGTTCATGGGATTCTCCAGGCAAGAATACTGGAGTGGGCTGCCATTTCCTCCTCCAGAGGATCTTCCTGACCCAGGGATCACACCCAGCAGATTCTTTGCCACTGAGCCACTAAGAAGACCCAAGAAAGCAATATAGGTAAATAAACATGAGATGGGTCACAAAATGTGTGAAATATCTTAATATAAGATTAACTATAATTAAACGGCCATCATCACTAGTCAAAAACAGATCGTCTCATACTGGGAGCAACTCACATACAGGCTTTATTATTGTCTAAGTAATAGTGGACCATATCATATAGACCTCTATATAATAACAGTGGTCTAAATACAAGTGGAGGAGAAGGCAATGGCACCCCACTCCAGTACTCTTGCCTGGAAAAGCCCATGGACGGAGGAGCCTGGTAGGCTGCAGTCCGTGGGGTCGCTAAGAGTCAGACACGACATTAGCAACTTCACTCTGACTTTTTCACTTTCATGCTTTGGAGAAGGAAATGGCAACCCACTCCAGTGTTCTTGCCTGGAGAATCTCAGGGATGGGGGAGCCTGGTGGGCTGCCGTCTGTGGGGTCGCACAGAGTCGGACATGATTGAAGTGACTTAGCAGCAGCAAATACAAGTGGACTTGGTATGGTTCCTCACTCATATTCAACAGCTTTGGGTGAGGTAAAGGCCAGCTGATCAAGATTTCCTACTGTGAAATTAGAGACCTGGAAAGAATGTTTATGATGACCCAATGTCCAGTACTTAGCACAGTGCCTGGCATCTTACAAATATCAAACATTCAATGAACATTTGTTGAATTGAATATACACTAAGATAACTAGCCAGGGATAGAACCAAGATCTTCTATCAAACAGTGGTCCTTTTGTTACTTCTCTACTCTGGGGTTCGGTTCAGTTCAGTTGTCATTCAGTCATTTCCAACGTTTTGTGACTCCTAGGACTACAGCATGCCAGGCCTCCCTATCCATCATCGACTCCCAGAGTTTACTCAAACTCATGTCCATCGAGTCGGTGTTGGTGATGCCATCCAACCATCTCATCCTCTGTTGTCCCCTTCTCCTGCCCTCAATCTTTCCCAGCATCAGGGTCTTTTCAAATGAGTCAGTTCTTCACATCAGGTGGCTGAAGTATTGGAGTTTCAGCTTCAACATCAGTCCTTCCAATGAACACCCAGGACTGATCTTTAGGGTGGACTGGCTGGATCTCCTTGCAGTCAAAGGGACTCTCAAGAGTCTTCTCCAACACCACAGTTCAAAAGAACCAATTCTTTGGCACTCAGCTTTCTTTATAGTCCAACTCTCACATCCACACATGACTATTAGAAAAACCATAACTTTCACTAGATGGACATTTGTTGGCAAAGTAGTGTCTCTGCTTTTTAATACGCTGTCTAGGTTTGTCATAGCTTTTCTTCCAAGGAAAAACTATCTTTTAATTTCATGGCTGCAGTCACCATCTTCAGTGATTTTGGAGCCCCCCAAAATAGTCTGTCACTGTTTCCAGTGTTTCCCCATCTGTTTGCCATGAAGTGATGGGACCGGATGCCATGATCTTAGTTTTCTGAATGTTGAGCTTTACGCCAACTTTTTCACTCTCCTCTTTCACTTTCATCAAGAGGCTCTTTAGTTCTTCTTCACTTTCTTCCATGAGGGTGGTGTCTTCTGCATATCTGATGTTATTGATATTTCTCCCAGCAATCTTGATTCCAGCTTGTGTTTCCTCTGGCCCAGTGAGTCTCATGATGTAATCTGCATATAAGTTAAATAAGCAGGATGACAATATTCAGCCTTGACGTACTCCTTTTCCTATTTGGAACCAGTCTGTTGTTCCATGTCCAGTTCTAACTGTTGAGATTTAAAAGCATAGACATTAATTTGTTGACAAAGGTCCATATAGCCAAAGCTATGGTTTTTCCAGTAGTCATGTATGGATTCAAGCATTGGGTCATAAAGAAGATTGAGAGCTGAAGAATTGATGTCTTTAAACTGTGGTGTTGGAGAAGACTCTTGAGACTTCCTTGGACTGCAAGGAGATAAAACCAGTCTATCCTAAAGGAAATCAATCCTGAATATTCATAGGAAGGACTATTGCTGAAGCTGAAGCTCCAATACTTTGGGCCCCTGGCACAAAAAGTCAATTCAACAGAAAAGACCCTGATGCTGGAAAGGCTTCCCTGGTGGCTCAGATGGTAAAGAATCTGCCTGCAATGTGGGAGACCTGGCTTTAATCCCTGGGTTGGGAAGATCCCCTAGAGAAGGGAATGGCAACCCACTCCAGTATGTTTGCCTGGACAATTAAATGGACAGAGTCTATGGAGTCACACAGAGTTGGACACAACTGACTGACTTTCACTTGATGCTGGGAAGTATTGAAGGCAGGAGGAGACACAGACAACAGAGGATGAAATGGTTGGATGGCATCACAGACTCAATGGACATGAGTTTTAGCATCTCCCAGAGATGGTGAAGGACAGGGAAACCTTGTGTGCTTCAGTCCATGAGGTTGCAAAGAGTCAGATGTGACTGAGTGAATGAACAACAAAGACACCACAAATATTAGGATTAGCTTTCTTCCACTTCCAACGGTTCTGATGAGCATGCTAATAAGACCTCCTCCTCCTATATAAGGCCATGACTCAGTTCAGAATTTTCTTCCAGGTACACATGGGGATGAACTGGTTGGAACTGAATTATTACTGCATTGTCCAGAAGAGACATTCTCCAAAGTACCTTCTGAAGACCTGTTCAAGCTGCCCAGATTTCTGTTGTTCTTAAGAACTTACTATACTGATTGATTTGATTTTCTGAGCTACCCAATTCTTAAAATAAATCTTCTTTTAATCCTTTTTATTGTTTAAGTTAGCTGAAGTTGGAGTTTGTTTATAATAATTGAACAACTTAAGTGATTTAAAAAAATACCCTAGAGAGAAGTTGCAAAAAAGATACTCATGAAATATGAGGTATTTGGAATTACAGTAATCTGAGTTATCAAACTCAGATTTGGCACATGAAATAGTCTTGGTTTATATTCTGAATTAGCTAGAATTAATCCACGTCTCAGTGCCAACTACATTATTCAATCTACTCCATGAGGTCTCATAGTAAATTTTTGGTAAAGTTTTCATGGACTAAGCAACTGCCAAGATAGATCAATGCAAAAGAGATGAGAACAGTTTTATTTATACTAAAGAAATATAGATCGCTTTCAAAGCTGAAAATTAAAATAAAGAAAAACCAAGCTAAAATTTGAAATGTTTATCTTTTAGAAACTTTATGTGACAATAATGAAAGAATAGCTTGCTGCTTTTACCTGTTGTTGAAAATAGTATAAAGAGATTGATTGTGGAAGTTGATGGATTTTATTGACCTTCGGCTCCTAGGTGAAAACTTTGACTGATCATCTGGTTTAGAAGGAAAGAATGCTCAAACTACTACACAATTGCACTCATCTCACATGCTAGTCAAATAATGCTCAAAATTCTCCAAGCCAGGATTCAGCAGTGCATGAATTGTGAACTTCCAGATGTTCAAGCTGGTTTTAGAAAAGGCAGATGAACCAGAGATCAAATTGCCAACATGCACTGGATCATCGAAAAAGCAAGAGACTTCCAGAAAAACATCTATTTCTGCTTTATTGACTATGACAAAGCCTTTGAATGTGTAGATCAC
>SJYC01057426.1:0-29563 GCA_006408675.1 Madoqua kirkii
GCTGATGGACATCTAGGTTGCTTCCATGTCCTGGCTATTATAAACAGTGCTGTGATGAACACTGGGGTACACGTGTCTCTTTCAATTCTGGTTTCCTCAGTGTGTATGCCCAGCAGTGGGATTGCTGGGTCGTATGGCAGTTCTATTTCCAGTTTTTTAAAGAATGTCCACACTGTTCTTTAAACTCTCAAAGTACATGACAGAAAACTGTCATGTTGAAACACTGATATACAATCTCTTGGGCCCTCCAGTGTGAGCTAGCCTCATGTTTTAGGATGTTCTGCAGGGTTATTGGAGACCTATCATATTGTTGTTGGCTCAAAACAGAGATGTAAAGAGTGCCATTTTGACATTTTACTTATAATACTAAATACTAACATATATGTACATGAATTCCACAGACTTCTTATTAGAGGCAGGTTGGTATAAAGAAAAGAATGCAGATTCTATACTTGGTTCAAATTCGATCTCTGCCACTTAGTAACTCTGTGTCACACTCCTCATCTATTAAATGTAGATATCTATCTTCATGGAATTTTGAGAATTAAAATAGACAATAAGCAAATGTAACCACATTACTGATTCCTTGTAGGAAATCAACAAGTTCACTTTCTTAATCTCTCCCAAGTTTCTGTGAGGTGGACAATGTGACCACTTATCCCCAGTGACATTAAATCAGGAACTCAGTGACAAAGGCCATTCTTAAACACAGGACTTCTTACTTCGAGTATCACAGTTTTGACCACATCAGTTTGCCTTTGCATAAAAAAGCTGGAGATCGTGATATACTGCAGATGAACACCTTTCTCCAATCAGCTATTTGTGGTCTGAAACCATAGCAGAGATGATGGAAGACGTACTCCTAAAGCTGCTCGGCATTTTCCTTGGTGGTTTAGATATTCATCAGGCATCCTGACTGAGCCAATTTGTGTTCAGAATTTTGATTAGTTAGCAAATTCACAATAATTTGAAAATCAGTCAAGATTCACTTAGCTCTGGGGACGACTGTTGACTGTATTTAGAGAGGATGGTATACAGCATGAAGGAGTATTTGTCAACTTCCAAACACCATCATTAAAGCATATAAATTATTTTGGTACCTAGGATGTCCAAAGTCTTCACATCTGTAGGTGTCTTCATTCAATATAGTAAATAAGAAATTGGTCTCGTAGGCTAATTTATTTATACCACGCAAGTATCAGTAGGTTTGCAGATTTTAAAGAAACAGATTGGGATAATGGCAGACATTGCATTTCTTGATTTTCCCTTTAAGAAGGAACTGGTTGCCCAGATGTGTAGTCATCTGGCAGCTGGTAACTCCAGGTCCCTCTCACCTTTTGGGCTCCTTTCAGGGTATGTGTTCAGTCACTAAGTCATATCCAACTCTTTGTGACCCCATGGACTATAGCCTACCAGGCTCCTCTGTCTATGAGATTTCCCAGGCAAGAATACTGGAGTGGATTGCCATTTCCTTCTCCAGGGAATCTTCCTGACCAAGGGATTGAACCTGCATCTCCTCCGTTGCAGGCAGATTCTTTACCATGGCGCCACCAGGGAAGCCCCTTTTCAGGGTGGCCCCAGCCACTGATAAAGCGGTATCAAATATCTTTATAGTGAAGTCTAGAAGCTAAAGCATGCAAAAGAACCCAGAGCTCACAATCTTACCATTCCCTAATCTTTATCATTGCCTCAACCACACTCACTTCAACGGCAATTTTAACAATTCCCTCATCATTACTATTGTTCTAAAGCATTTAACTTAGTTTTCCTTAAAACCCCCACTCTCTTTTCACAGTCCTTATCTTTATGTGATACTTAGCTAAATTATGTAGTTAGGAAATAAAAGAGCAATTGATAACCAACGACTGGAAGCAAACATAAAGCAGGTATACTTCTCATAGTCCTGCTTAAACTTGAAGGTGTTTACGAATCACCTGGGACTCATTCAAATACAAACTCCTATTCAGCAGATCTGGGGTTAAGACTAAAAATTTGTACTTCTAACAAGGTGACACCAAGATGCCAATGCTGTTGGTCCCCGAACACACTTTTTTTTGTTTGTTTTCAATGTTTGCCCTAGGAATTTGTTTTGTTGTTGTTGTTGCGCTGAGTCTTCGTTGCTTCATGCCAGTTTTCTCTAGTTGCAGTGAGCAGGGGCTGTGCACAGGCTTCTCATTCCAGTGGCTTCTCTTGTTGTGGAGCACAGGCTATAGGGTGTGTAGTTCAATATTTGTGGCTCCCAGGGTCTGGAGCATAGGCTCAGTAGCTGTCACGCATGGGGCTTTGTTACTCTACAGCATGTGGGATCTTCCTGGACCAGGGATGGAACCCATGTCCCTGCATTGGCAGGTGGACTCCCACCCACTGCACCACTGGGAAAGTCCTAGACCACACCTTTCTGAGCAGCTTCCAGACCTGAGCATCCAGCAGGCCATGGATATCCACCAGAATGCTTTATGGAGGGAAGGAAGAGCATGGCTTCATCTGGAAAATCAGCAGAGTTTCTTCAGTAACAAAAAGTGAGGTTTTACTTTGGTCATGAGCTAGGCTAAATGCTTTACATGCATTATTTCTTTGAATCCTCTTAAGCACAATATCAAGGAAGATATGGTTCCCATTCTACGGATCACAGAAGTAAGGCTCAGCCAGCTAACTTGCTCAATCATCACACAATCAGTGGGCGGAAAATATTGTCCAGGAGAAAGCATTCTTATTTCCAGTCAAAATATTTTTAAATCAACTAAATGGGAAGAAAAGTTCTCATTTAAAAAGAAGACCAGCCCACCTCTCACCTGTACATCACAATTCAGGAAATGTTCCCAAAAGGAACATGACTCAATAGAGAGAACACAGGAAGGGTTCAAATTCTAAGGCTTCGGAACAGATTCTAGAGGAAAGTAAACTCATGCCCGGCTTCATTTGCTGAAAGCAACATTCCTGTCCTTATTAATAGAAGCGCTTTTCATGCTTGATATTCTGTCTTATTTATTAATTTATAATGTTTGTGGGTTTTTGAGTGCTCATAAGTCAGGTAACACATTACATTAGCCCTAAAATGGATGTGATATCAAAAACCACAGATGTAAGTGAGCAACCAAACCCAAATTGAGCTGTACTGAATCCCAAATATTTAAAAAGTTGCTGATAACCCACCCCTTTAAATATCTGGAAGAGATTGCCTTCTCTACTAAAAAGGACCTAAAAGGAATGTCACACTGATATTTTATCCTATTCTTTGAGTTGTTTTACCACGTGTAAGAGAAAAAAAGCTACACAACAAATAGGACCATGAGCCAAGCAAACAGAACCCAGATGTTTCTAAACTGTCCTTCCTGAGCCGTAGTACAACCAAAAGCAATTTTTGATTCCACAAAAATTTTCTACTTTTATAATTACTATTTGACAGAATTTTAAAGAAGAAATTTCACATCATAATACACTCTCACAGAAAAACATTTTGCAGTTGGTAATTTCAGTCTGTTAGTTATTAATGGCAAATCTTTCTAAGCTTGGCAAATATTTGCACGCCTACTAGGGGGATGATACTGCCCCTCATGTTGACTTCCCTAGTGGCTCAGTGATAAAGATTTTGCTTGCCAAGTAGGGGATATGGGATTGATCCCTGGGTGGGGAAGATCCCCTACAGGAGGAAATGGCAACCCGTTCCAGTCTTCTTGCCTGGGAAATCCCATGGACAGAGGAGCCTGGTGGGTTACAGACCACAGCATCACAAAGGAGTCAGAGATGACTTAGCAAGTAAACAACAACCACGCACCTCGTATCTGTTAGAGAAATGGAGGGTCCTACATGCTTGCTTCTGAGTCTGCATTAACAAACCAAATCTCTTACTTTCCTCAAAAAATGAAATAATTTAGGGGAAACAGAGAGGAAAAACAAAATTTTGTATCTATTATTTTTAAAGTTACAATTTAAAAGATCAATAACATTTTCATTTTCTTAGAAAACAAGGGGTTTCGTTCAACAAAAACCAAAGGCAAACCTGAGGTGAGGTGGAAAATGAGTGTTAGTCACTCAGCTGCGTCCGACTCTTTGTGACCCCATGGACTGTAGCCTGCCAGGCTTCTCTGTTCATGGAATTCTCCAGGGAAAAATACTGGGGTGGGTTGCCATTTCCTTCTCCAGCAGATCTTCCCGACCCAGGGATCGAACCCACATCTCCTGGATTGCACGCAGATTCTTTCCCATCTGAGCCACCAGGGAAGCCCACAAATATCCCAAAGGGTTACTAAACACTCTTCCATTTTCCAGTCCATGTCTGTAAAGCTAGATTTTCTTTATGTACTTCAACCAAAAGCAGTATATTTCAACAGATTGATGGCAGAGGCTGATATAAGAATCCAGTTGCTTTCATGAAGCCAATCACTAAAGAGGCAGGCAAACATGTGAAACATGCCACTCTTCTCACTAAATGTTGGTTTGGTTTTTTTTTAATCACTCAAATTTGCATCTCAGCAAACCACATGTTTTTGATCCTTTGGGTTGCTTATGAGTGGTCTGAATAGTACATTTTAAAATGTAACATGTCAAGGGTCAATTATATCTTTAAAAATTGTTCGTAAGAGATGAGACAATTGAAGTGATCATATCATTTGCAAGAATGTTACAAAGCTTGAGATTTCCTGCAACATCTGTAAGGAGAATTTTACTCTCAGGAGGTTATACTTCCTAGGTGAATGCTGCTACTGCTGCTGCTAAGTCGCTTCAGTCGTGTCTGACGCTGTGCGACTCCATAGACGGCAGCCTACCAGGCTTCCTGGGATTCTCCAGGCAAGAACACTGGAGTGGGTTGCCATTTCCTTCTCCAATGCATGATAGTGAAAAGTGAAAGTGAAGTCGCCCAGTCCCCGCTAATCAGCAGATTTCCCCCCAACAAAGTATCACTCCTTCCCCACACCACTGTCTTTTGACTCCTCACACTCTCATCCCATTTTTATCTTAGAGAAAGAGAACAAAGAAACTACAGTAAGACAAACTATGTTGCTTATTAACAACTAATTTAACACTCCTTAGAGAGCTCCTTCGGAGAAGGCAATGGCACCCCCACTCCAGTGCTGTTGCCTGGAAAATCCCATGGACGCAAGAGCCTGGTGGGCTGCAGTCCATGGGGTCGCTGAAGGTTGGACATGACTGAGCGACTTTACTTTCACTTTTCACTTTCGGGCATTGGAGAAGAAAGTGGCAACCCACCCCAGTGTTCTTGCCTGGAGAATTCCAGGGACGGGGGAGCCTGGTGGGCTGCTGTCTATGGGGTCACACAGAGTCAGACACGACTGAAGTGACCTAGCAGCAGCAGCAGCAGAGGCTCCTTAAAGATTTTTCTTTTAATCAGTAGGAAATCCCTTTAAGATAATGATCGAAATACTAAGTTTTTTTGGTCCATATAGTCAACTTCTATCTGTGACACAATACTGTCACTAAAGTATGTACATCAGACAGACACAATTTCTCCCTCCAGGTTGGGATAAGAAAGCAATATATTTGGAGCATTTCCTAACAGATCTAGTAATCATTAAGGAAACGAAATTGCATTCAGCCCAGAGTCTGTTATTAGTTGCTATATACTGCTACTGAATGAAGTTATTTTTTGAAATCTCCTAAATTAGAGAGCTCCTTAAAGATTTTTCTTTTAATCAGTAGGAAATCCCTTTAAGATAATGATCGAAATACTAAGTTTTTTTGGTCCATATAGTCAACTTCTATCTGTGACACAATACTGTCACTAAAGTATGTACATCAGACAGACACAATTTCTCCCTCCAGGTTGGGATAAGAAAGCAATATATTTGGAGCATTTCCTAACAGATCTAGTAATCATTAAGGAAACGAAATTGCATTCAGCCCAGAGTCTGTTATTAGTTGCTATATACTGCTACTGAATGAAGTTATTTTTTGAAATCTCCTAAATTCCAAGGAGTATAGAAAAGGAGGATAACTGGGTTTTTGTTGTCTACTGTGTCTCATACTTCTCTGGACCAATTTATAGAGAATTAAGAATGCTAGTAGTGTCTTTCTCCACTTTGATCATTTTTTAAGTCAGAGAAAATACCTGCATGAAGTAGAAGTAAACTCTCCCAGATCCCGTGTTGACTATGTGTGTGGCAGCAATTTCACAACTGTTGAGTTCTCAGTCACATAGAATCTTCAGGATTACCATATCTCTTCACTTTCTGAAGCTACCTGAAGGGTTGTTTACGGTGAGGAGAGAAGGAGATGATATTAAAGATGGTAGGTCTGCCTGGAAATAATTTCAGATGAGTGAAGTCTGCAGAATGGGGCTCCAGTCTTTACTACAAAATTGGTTTTCCTGTATGCATCAGGAGTAGGTCCTGGATGTCCCTGCAGGAAATGCAGTTGTTTCAGGGTGTGGACAATGAAGCACTATTCCTGGCAATACATCAGGGTCCAGTTATAGGAGATGATCTACGTCCTGGAAAGCAGAGGAGGGGAGCATGGGAAATGTGACAGCCTCTGGTGCAGGATCAACCAGCTTCTTAGTATTTAAGAGGAAGTTGTTTTGAAGCAGAGAATCTGTTTTCACAAAAGACTTAATAAGGTTTAGAACACAGTAACAACGCTTGGGTCCAGGTCCAAAGCAAAGCTCAAGCTAGGGAAAGACACCAACTCCACAAAGACCACAGTGTGGTCCCCAGGTACAGTAAGGACTGAAGGGGATGCAGGACTGTTTTATGTCTTAGAGTTTTATCAGTTAAGCAATTGAAGGTGATGATGTGCTGTGCTGTGCTTAGACACTCATTTGTGTCAGACTCTTTGTGACCCCAGGGACTGTACCCTGTCAGGCTCCTCTGTCCATGGGATTTTCCAGGCAAGAATACTAGAGTGGGTTGCCATGCCCTCTTCCAGGGGATCTTCCCAACCCAAGGATCAAACCCAGGTCTTCATCAGTGATGAGCATGCTCTGCAGAAAGGATGGGTCACTCCTTGGGGACAACTGTGCAAGGAATTGGTGCTTGTGAGTCACACACTAGACAGCTACCCAATATTGAGTCTGGGAAACTAGTGCCAATTATCTTCACATAAGCATAAACTGATAGACAGTGGATACTTGATGATTACACATATTTTCCACATTTGACTTCACATTAAATGCACCTGAATCAAAGTTAGCAAAAGTTTGATTTGCAAAACCTTTTTCAGTATGGGGACATTGTTCTTGAGGTGTCTAGTTAATGTGTCCTTAAGTCTTATCTTTGTGATTTTCTAATGCCACCAAACTAAGACTCTAGGCAAAAATTATCCTCCTTTGCAAAGAGTAAAATCAAACATTGTAAAATTTTCTGTGCAAGCCATTATGTTGATTTCTTTACTGTCACATTTCAGGCCTGAGTGTTTCTGAAATTAAAAAATAAAAATGTTTCCTACATCAAAAGAAACCACATTTAAACAGGAACTTACATGAAGTTAATTTGCTCAAACAGTCTCTATTTCTGTACTCATTAAAAGAAATCAGCAGAGGCTTCCTTGGTGGCTCAGGGTAAAGGATCTACCTGCCAATGCAGGAGACGTAGGTTCAATGCCAGTTGGGGAAGATCCCACATGCTGCAGACCAACTAAGCTTGTGTACCACAACCAGTGAGCCTGTGCTCAAGAGCCCAAGAACCGCAACTACAGAAGTTTGCATGCTTAAAGCCACTGCTCCACAACAAGAGAAGCCACCACAATGAGAAACTCGGGCTCCACAATTGCAGAATAGCCTCTACCTGCCACAACTAGAGAAGAGCCCTCACAGCAGTGAAGACCCAGGACAGCCAAATATTCATAAATAAATAAAATTATAAAATATTAAAATAAAAAAGAAATCACAAATGTAGGAAGATCTCCAAAGAGACATTTTTGGTTTCCTACAGCATTTTGTGCTTGAATTAACTGCCCACTTGCTCCCATTGATACCAGGCTGTTCTATTGGGTTTAGCTGTACACATTTTGAGGGCAAGATCTAAAAGCACGTCACTGTTGCATGAATGTGGTATGTGACCAGCAGCTGGACTATTACAATGGAAACTCCTTGGGCTTGTGCAACGTGATCACCTTTTTACCTTTAAGATCATGTCTTCCTTATCTCTTGGCAAAAGGTTATCCTCAGATTCCTCACTACTTTCAAAGGAGAGCTTGACAGGTAAAATTTCAGCAGTTCTAATAATTCACGAAAGCAAATAAGGCTATTGTGTAGGTTCTATTTGGATTTCAGCTGTCCAGAGGACATTTTGTTAAACATTTTGGCAAAGGTACAAAACTCAGCCGAATTTGACAGCCCCTCACTGGAAGCCAGCTCTTTCTGCACAGAACTGACATGCAGGCTGGAAAGAGTATGGGAAACTGTTCTTCACAGAGGACTGGGGGCAAACCTCTGCCAGAACATAGCACAGAAAAGCATTCTGACAAACTCCCGTGTTCTTGAAAGCTCAGGTTCTTCTCTTCTTGGGACATAACCCTCAGTTCAGTTCAGTTCAGTCGCTCAGTTGTGTCCGATTCTTTGCGACGCCATGAGTTGCAGCACGCCAGGCCTCCCTGTCCATCACCAACTCCCGGAGTTCACTCAGACTCATGTCCATCGAGTTGGTGTTGCCATCCAGCCATCTCATCCTCTGTCATCCCCTTGTCCTTCTGCCCCTAATCCCTCTGAGCATCAGAGTTTTTTCCAATGAGTTAACTCTTCACATGAGGTGGCCAAAGTACTGGAGTTTCAGCTTTAGCATCATTCCTTCCAAAGAAATCCCAGGGCTGATCTCCTCTAGAATGGACTGGCTGGATCTCTCTTTTTTTTTTTTTTAATTCATCATTGGAAATAAAGTTTAATAAAATGTTCAAAGGTTAAGCCAATGCAAACTCTAACCATAACAATTATGTGTCAGATTATAATAAGACTAAAGTTTAAAATCTTGATTTTACTGAAATTTTAGTCTCTGTATTGTAATTTTCTCCTTGAATGACTCCTGTGTCTTCTTTATTTCTGTCTTGATGGCTCAGCGTTCCACTGACTTCAGTCTTCCTGCTGGGTGCTCAGAACCTCCTCCAGAGTTAGAGAGGTAGGCCTGGGGCAGAGGGAACGTGGCTCTGGGAGAATGTGGGTGTAATGCAGTGGTGCAGTGAGAAATGCAAGCCTGAGAACAGGTAACTTAGGTGCCATCCCATTGCCACAACTAAGACCCAGTGCAACCAACCAACCAAACAACAACAAAAACCCATAATCCCTGCCAACATGACACAGTGTTTGAAATCCCCACTTTGTACATCATTTTATGTCGACTCTGCCTGAGAAAGACTACTGTCAAATGCCAACTCCTTAACCAGAAATGCATGTGTGCTCAGTCTTGTCTGGTGCTTTGCTAACCCCCCGTCAGGTTCCTCTGTCTATGGAGTTTTCTAGGCAAGAATACTGGACTGGGTCACCATTATAAGCAATCATTCATACACTTACACATATAGTTCATCAATTCTGAGCATTGGGCTAGATGAAGAAGCGGGATTCTACTCCTGCTCTGCTGGTGGAAATGTAAATTGGTGCAGCCACCATGGAAAATAGTATGGAGGCTTTTCAAAAAACTAAAAATAGAGTTCCCATATGATCCAACAATCCAACTCCTGGGCATATATCCAGAGAAAACTCTAATTCAAAAAGATGCCTGCCCCCCAGTGTTCACAGCAGCATCATTTACAGCAGCCAAGACATGGCAGGGATTCTCAGGGGGCTAAGCAGTAAAGAATCTGCCTGCCAATGCAGGAGAGGCAGGAGACAAGAGTTCAGTCTCTGGGTTGGGAAGATTCCCTGGAGAAGGAAATGGCAACCCACTCCAGTGTTCTTGCCTGGGAAATCCCACAGACAGAGGAGCCCACGGACAGAGGAGCCCACGGACAGAGGAGCATGGCAGGCTACAGTCCATGGGGGTCACAAAGAGTCAGAAGCAACTTAGTGACTGAACAAGAAGACATGAAAGCAATCTAATGTCCATCCACAGATGAATGGATTAAGATGATGTGATACACACACACACACACACACACACACACACACACACACACATGCAATGGAATATTACTCAGCCATAAAAAGAATGAAATAACGCCATTTGCAACAACATGGATGTACCTAGAGATTATTATACTAAGTGAAGTAATTCAGAAACAGCAAAAGACAAATACATATGGTGTCACTTAGATGTGGAATCTAAAATATGACACAAATGAACTTATTTATAAAACAGAAATGGACTCAAAGACATAGAAAACCAATTTATGGTTACTAAAGAAGATAGGCGGGGGTAAGGATAAATTAAGAGCTTGAGATTAGCAGATACAAACTACCGTATACAAAATAAATAACAAGGTCCTACTGTTTACTACAGGGAACTTTGTTCAGTATCCTGTAATAAGCCATAATATGCAAGAATATATATGTATATTTACTCATATATATTTCTGAATCACTTTGTTGTACACCAGAAACTAATCACCACTATAAATCAATCATACTTCAATTTAAAAAGAAAGATAAGTGGGATTTTAAACAGAGAAATTTGATAGAAAAGAACAAGAAGAGCCAAGTTTCTATAAAAATTTGGTGAAGGGCTGGGCCCAATGGGAGTATCAACACAGTGGGGTCACCAGACACTGGCTTCCTGCAAAAGTTGTGGCTGCATGTAGGAGAGGAAACGAGCAGCCCTCAACCGAAGAAAGAAAAGGGGCTTCACTCATAGGTTTACTCAAGTTGACTCATAGGTTAACTCGAGTTAACTCATAGGTTAACTTGTCTTCCTCTTCCCAAGGAGGAAGAGGAATATCTTGCTGGTATTTTAGATCTCCCAAAATTGGAAAGAAACCAACACAGTGACAAGAGATGAAGGGTGGGCTCCAACTGAGAAAGCATTCTAAAAGAGCCACTGTACAGTCAGGAAGAACTCTGCAGTCAGAATCATGTTAACCACAAATCAAATGTACAGGGTTGACTCCAAACTGGCTAAGACAGGATATTGACACCTAGACCACCTTTATAGAAAATCAAGCAGCAGGTAGTCTTGCCTATAACAAAAACATCATGGAGAATCTGGCCTTTTTTTGGTTGTTGTTATTTTATTTTTTAAATGCATGCTGTGAGTTTCCACTTCCAGGAAAACGGAGTACATGAGAATTTTTCATGGTGCCTCTAATGCCATGGTAAGCAAACCAAAATCTGAGCCTTTAAATGCATCTAAGTTACAAAATTAAACACTGAGGACAATCAGTCACAACCAACCAACTGTAGTTAAGCTACGGGGGCAGTGCTCAGTTGCGGTCTGCTCTTCGCAACCCCGTGGACTGCAGTCCACCAGGCTTCTCTGTGCGTGGAATTCTCCAGGCAAGAATACTGCAGTGGGTTACCATTTCCTATTCCACGTGCCAATTAAGGTAGAGCCAATCAAGTAACTTAGTCCTTCGGTCCCCACTTTTTCCATTTAAGTCTCCGCACTCTCAGGGGCTCCTTTCTGAGGAGCACGCCTACCCATTTCCGGTTAGGGCTGCTGCTGCTGCTGCTGCTGCTGCTGCTGCTGCTGCTGCTAAGTCGCTTCAGTCCGGTTAGGGAAGTGCTGTCAATTAGAACTGACTTTTGCTAAAAAAAAAACTCTGGAAGTTTTTAATATGTCTTAGTTTATTTTTGACAATCCTTAATATGTGCTTGTGAGTTTATCTCATTTTAACTGCTGTCTTGTCCTTTGCACAATCCCAGAGAGTCCCGATCGGGAGACAGCTGAAGCTGGCTGTGTGTACTACATTCCGTTTCCTCCCCGGTGCTGCTTCTCCCATGACCGAGATTATCGCCCCCAGTGCTGGCTCAGCTTGTCTAGTCCTTCCAAGCAGGCTTGTTTCACCGCATCTTCCCCTGTGGATTAGATTTTCAAGGCCTTTGGTCATGTCTGCTACTTATCTCTGGAACTCTTTCCACTTTGCCTACATTTCTCAGGCAATGAGACGTTCAGGACTAAATATATTACTTGCCAAAGAAGGACAGAAGGAACATTCTGCCTCCTCAGATTATAATAAAATTCTTTGAACTATGCTTTTTAACAGTTTTTTAAAATCCATCTCCCATTTAAGATCTGAATATAATTTTATGTCTGTGGAGAACTTCAGTTGCATTTCTGCTACCTGGTTTATCCTTCTAGTCAAAAATTATTTGAGAAAACATTTCTCTCGATGGATTAGCTTCTGTTTTTAGAGATTATCATTAAGTGGACCATTTCAATATTCTTAAGCTTGCAATTTTCAATTTTAAAAAAGTATTTTTCAGTCTTAACCAAAATTTTGCATAAGTGAAAGTGAAAAACTACTTTTAAAAAGCATAACATCTTTTAGGAATGAAAAGTAAAAAATGAAAGTGTTAGTCACTCTGTCCTGACTCTTTGCAACCCCATGGACTGTAGCCTAGCAAGCTCCTCTATCCATGGAATTTCTCAGACAAGAATACTGGAGTGGGTAGCCATTCCCTTATCTAGGGGATCTTCCCAACCCAGGGATCAAACCAAGGTCTCCTGCATTGCAGGCGGATTCTCTACTGTCTGAGCCACCAGGGAACCTATTCAAAATCAGTTTGTTCAGAGTGCCTATGTACACAACAAATTCCTATAGATTGCTTTTTTAAAATAGGATTAAAAGGCATTATAATTAACCTTTTGTTTTGACACACCATCAAAATTAACAAAGTGCTTTGCAGTATACATAGTCTTTAATTTCTTTGTAAGTGAAAAGATGTTCTCCAGTCTATCAGATCTAAGAGTTATTATTCTCTTCATGACAATTTGAATTATGGAAGTTCATATAACTTTAGAACTTTTAGGCAAAGTGAACCAATCAATGAAAATAAGTCTTTCAAAGAATATCATTACTTCGGAAAGGGATATGTTCTTAGTGATTCTTTAAGAATAAGAAAGCATTCTACATGTTGTAGTACCTATGGAAAAAAAAAAACAACCACTGATTCTATCAAAAAAACACAACCCAAAATAGAGAAATGAAGAAATACCTTATCTATCCAGGCAGCAGAGGAGTCAGGGTTAAGCTAGTCCACCCAAGATCAAATGTTTTACCAAAAGTAAGAAAACATGTAGTCATTAAGAAAGATCTTATAGCCACAAAAAGAGCTATCAAAAACAAGAAGCTGTGATGTGACAAGGAAAAATTGTAATTGCTGGGCCTTAAAACATCTGTCAACAAAGGTCTGCCTAGTCAAAGCTATAGTTTTTCCAGTAGTCATGTATGGATGTGAGAGTTGGACTATAAAGAAAGCTGAGTGCCAAAAAATTGTTGCTTTTGAACTGTTCTGTTGGAGAAGACTCTTGAGAGTCCCTTGCAGAGAAAGGAGATCCAACCAGTCCATCCTAAAGGAAATCAGTCCTGAATATTCATTGGAAAGACTGATGCTGAAATTCCAATACTTTGGCCACCTGATGTGAAGAACTGACTGACTGGAAAAGCCCCTGATGCTGGGAAAGATTGAAGGCAGGAGGAGAAAGGGACAACAGAGGATGAGATGGTTGGATGGCATCACTGATTTGATGGACACGAATTTGAGTAAGCTCCGGGAGTTGGTGACGGACAGGGAAGACCGGCATACTTGCAGACCATGGGGTCGCAAAGAGTCGGACATGACTGAGCAACTGAACTGAACTGAAAACATTTGTAAATTGTGGCTTTTGGATCTTAAGCATCATATTTATCAACAATAAATGAGGACAAATAAATTATCCATGAAGGAGAGACTGTATAAGACAAATGTTCTTCTAAATATACCTGGCAGGGAATGATTTTCTCTTTTTTAAAAACAAATAAAATACAGGTCAGTCCCTGCCAAAGAGCAAAATAGACTCGTTCCACTGAACTGAAGCACTGCCTTATTTTTTACCTAAAAGATTTCAGAATATTCTAAGTTCATTACAAGTAGTAGATCAATATAATCAAAGTACATTAATAGCAATCATCCTCCTAGGAAAGATTTCAGTAGAAAGTAACATATCTCTTACATCTTTGACACAAAAGACATACATGATGATTAGTTTTTCTTCTCATGATCAGTGTAAATAGTGCCACCTGATTTTAAGTCGTTTACTGTTGGCACACTTTCTAATGAAGATTAAAAGTATTTGGGGGGTAAGTACTGGTCTGTAAAATGATGGTTGATGGAAAATACCAATAATACTCCAATGTTGATAGACAGCAATCTATTTAAATCTGGTTTTCCATCTTTGGGTGACTCATCTTGTTGTTATTCAGTCACTAAGTTGTATCTGACTCTTTTGCCACCCCAGGGACTATAGCCCACCAGGTTCATCTGTCCATGGGATTTCCCAAGCAAGACTACTTGACTTGAGACCAAATTGGCATAGGAAAGTTCCTAAATTTGAGTAGATAGAAAAGATACTTTGAGACTTCCCTCCCAATAGTTAATACTCAACATAAGGCCAATTTCATTCATCATTACCAAACAAGGGTGTTCGCCACAGGCAACAGAAAGGCAATTCAAACCAGAAAAATGAGGAAACAAGAATGGCTCATGGTTCATGCAGGTGAAAAAGCCAAGGCTGAACTGCATTTAGGCACACACTAAGGTCCAGAAGTTCAAGGTGTTATGTGGATTCAGTCTCTTTTTATCCTGAGTTTTGCTTTCCTCTGTATTGACTTTGTTCACTGGCAGGCTCTCTCCTTTTTCTCTCTTCTTTGACTGCCAGAAAGGTGACACAGAGTCTATATTGTTTCAGTAATTCTCTGATAAATGAAACTGTACAGTTCTTTTTCCTCCTCATATGATATCAACTTAATTTTTTTATATGTATGTAGTGTTTTATGTGGGCTTATATGGGCTTCCCTGTGGCTCGGTGGTAAAGAATCCGCCTGCCAATGGAGGAGATATGGGTTCAATCACTGGTATGGGAAGATACTCTGGAGAAGGAAATGGCAACCCACTCTACTCTTCTTGCCTGGAGAATCCCATGGAGCCTAGCATGCTATATTTTAAGGGTTGCAAAAGAATCAGACATACCTTAGCAAGTGAACAACATGTTTGTATGTATATGTATATACATATGTTTTAATATATATATATGAGATATATGTTTTATATATATATATAAGAGATAGGAATACCAGACCACCTGACCTGCCTCTTGAGAAACCTATATGCAGTTCAGGAAGCAACAGGTAGAACTGGACATGGAACAGCAGACTGGTTCCAAATAGGAAAAGGAGTACGTCAAGGCTGTATATTGTCACCCTGCTTATTTAACTTATATGCAGAGTACATCATGAGAAAGGCTGGCCTGAAAGAAGCACAAGCTGGAATCAAGATTGCCAGGAGAAATATCAATAACCTCAGATATACAGATGACACCACCCTTATGACAGAAAGTGAAAAAGAACTAAAAAGGCTCTTGATGAAAGTGAAAGAGGAGTGTGAAAAAGTTGGCTTAAAGCTCAACATTCAGAAAACGAAGATCATGGCATCTGGTCCGATCACTTCATGGGAAATAGATGGGGAAACAGTGGAAACAGTGTCAGACTTTATTTTGGGGGTCTCCAAAATCACTGCAGATGGTGATTGCAGCCATGAAATTAGAAGACACTTACTCCCTGGAAGAAAAGTTATGACCAACCTAGATAGCATATTGAAAAGCAGAGACATTACTTTGCCAACAAAGGTCCATCTAGTCAAGGCTATGGTTTTTCCAGTGGTCATGTATGGATGTGAGAGTTGGACTGTGAAGAAAGCTGAGTGCCAAAGAATTGATGCTTTTGAACTGTGGTGTTGGAGAAGACTCTTGAGAGTCCCTTGGACTGCAAGAGGATCCAACCAGTCCTTTCTAAAGGAAATCAGTCCTGGGTGTTCATTGGAAGGACTGATGCTAAAGCTGAAACTCCAGTACTTTGACCACCTCATGTGAAGAGTTGACTCATTGGAAAAGACTCTGATGCTGGGAGGGATTGGGGGCAGGAGGAGAAGGGGACGACAAAGGATGAGATGGCTGTATGGCATCACCTACTCAATGGACATGAGTCTGAGTGAACTCTGGGAGTTAGTGATGGACAGGGAGGCCTGGTGTGCTGTGATTCATGGGTTTGCAAAGTTGGACACGACTGAGTGACTGAACTGAACTGAACATATACATATGATTTTTATGTATAGACTTCTTCAAATTACTTTTGGAAGTGCAATGGGGCACATTTTAGAAAATAAATAAGATACTTTAGATATTTATAATTATCAATCCATAAAATCTTCTTTCTCTGGATCCCACATACTACAATCATTCCCATTACAACACAAGTTAGAAGACCCTTCAGGAGTCATTCTGTATCAAGTAAATTAGAAATAAGTCCATGGTTCATTCTGTTTTACCACTAGAATATATATGTCAAAGTTTGATAGAGAAAACTCTAAACACTTGAAAACTAAGCAACATAGTTGGTATTTTGTCAAACTCCTAAAATATTATAAGTGGTCAGTGTATTGAGATGTGTGCTATCTATTTAGTCTATGTTAGGCTAAAGTTCACAACTCATACAATGACTAAGTCCATTTTCCAATTTACAGACACAGGACCAGGGTAAATGGAAAACAGAAAAACCAACACTCAGTTAAGAGTTAATAAAAAATACTACTAACTTGTTAGCTGATTAAGACTTGCTTTCAAAACAAATCCTAAAGCAACGGTCCAGTGACATTTATAAAACAAACATGATGTGTCCTCTCATCTCTCTGAACTAGTGCACCGAGAAGATCAAGAACCCCTTGCCCTCAGTGGTGCCTTCCACAGTCCTGTGCCAATGGGAAATGCAGAGACTGCCAAAAACAAACAGAAAGCCTACACAGGCTTAATGTTAAAAGTGCTTATTATGTGACTCAGAAAAATATAACCTATCTTAGAGATATCATGGTGACTTACTTACGTCCTGCAAAGATATATTGTTTTTAGAGGATTCTAAGAAAGGGAAGCAAAGGCAGCTAAACTCACAGCTATCCATCTGCTGGTCTGTGGAACACACAGCATCTAATTAGCCATTGGTTGCACAGTCTGAGGGAGAGAGGTTGGGGTGACCAAGTGGTAACTCAGTACACCTGGGAACTAGGAAATTTAAGTACCTAAAGCCAACTCTAGATGCTACTTACAGTACACACATTGTTCACCACATCCCAGTCTGTGATTCATCAACTGCTTCCCTCCTTCAGGGCCTCTTTCCAACTTGGCTTCCCTTTCCTTCAGTGAAACCATGCTACAGAAGTGAAGTGGAAGTCAGTCGTGCCCAATTCTTTTGCAACCCCATGGGCTGTAGCCTGCCAGGCTCCTCTGTCCATGGAATTCTCCAAGCCAGAATACTGGAGTGGGTAGCCTTTCCCTTCTCCAGGGGATCTTCCCAACCCAGGGATTGAACCCAGGTCTCCTGCATGGCAAGTGGATTCTTTACCATCTGAGCCACTGGACCTCAAATCTGAAGACAGCTCAGTTCACTTCAGTCGCTCGGTCCCGTCTGATTCTTTGTGACCCCATGGACAGCGGCACGCCAGGCCTCCCTGTCCATCACCGACTGCTGAAGTCTACCCAAACCCATGCCCATTGAATTGGTGATGCCATCCAACCACCTCATCTTTCATTGTCCCCTTCTCCTCCTGCCCTCAATCTTTCCCAGCATCGGAGTTTTTTCAAATGAGTCAGCTCTTCACATGAGTGGCCAGAGGATTGGAGTTTCAGCTTCAACATCAGTCCTTCCAATAAAGACCCAGGGCTTTTCTCCTTCAGAATGGACTGGTGGGATCTCCTTGCAATCCAAGAACTCTCAAGAATCTTCTCCTCTCCAACACCCCAGTTCAAAAGCATCAATTCTTCAGCACTCAGCTTTCTTCACAGTCCAACTCTCATATCCATACATGACTACTGGAAAACCCATAGCCTTGACTAGATGCACCTTTGTGGGCAAAGTAATGTCTGTGCTTTTCAATATGCTGTCTAGGTTGGTCATAACTTTCCTTCCAAGGAGTAAGCATCTTTTAATTTCATGGCTGCAGTCACCATCTGCAGTGATTTTGGAGCCCCAAAAAATAAAGTCAGCCACTGTTTACCCATCTATTGGCCATTAAGTGATGGGACCAGATGCCATGATCTTCGTTTTCTGAATGTTGAGCTTTAAGCCAACTTTTTCACTCTCCTCTTTCACGTTCATCAAGAGGCTCTTTAGTTCTTCACTTTCTGCCATAAGGGTGGTGTCATCTGCATATCTGACGTTATCGATATTTCTCCCAGGAATCTTGATTCCAGCTTGTGCTTCATCCAGGCCAGACTTTCTCATGATGTACTCTGCATAGAAGTTAAATAAGCAGAGTGACAATATACAGCCTTGATGTACTCCTTTTCCTATTTGGAACCAGTCTGTTGTTCCATGTCCAGTTCTAACTGTTGCTTCCTGACCTGCATACAGATTTCTCAAGAGGCAGGTCAGGTGGTCTGGTATTCCCATCTCTTTCAGAATTTTCCACAGTTTATTGTGATCCACACAGTCAAAGAAAGTTAAATAAGCAGGGTGACAATATACAGCCTTGACGTACTCCTTTTCCTATTTGGAACCAGTCTGTTGTTCCATGTCCAGTTCTAACTGTTGCTTCCTGACCTGCATACAGATTTCTCAAGAGGCAGGTCAGATGGTCTGGTATTCCCATCTCTTTCAGAATTTTCCACAGTTTATTGTGATCCACATAGTCAAAGGCTTTGGCATAGTCAATAAAGAAGAAATAGATGTTTTTCTGGAACTCTCTTGCTTTTTCCATGATCCAGCGGATGTCAGCAATTTGATCTCTGGTTCCTCTGCCTTTTCTAAAACCAGCTTGAACATCAGAAAGTTCACGGTTCACGTATTGCTGAAGCCTGGCTTGGAGAATTTTGAGCATTACTTTACTAGCATGTGAGATGAGTGCAATTGTGTGAGGGAGGAGCAATCAGGAAACCACCTGAGGCAAGATTAAAGGACCAGAGAAGCTCATCAAGATTAGGAGACCATCACTTGAGACCCTGCACAGACCTTAGTCTTGTCAGCCACCCCGCCCTTGAATGACTGCTATGAACCTCCTCATCAAACCCTTCCCGACTGGGACACTTAGATTTTGAGGGCAGGAACCCACTGTGGCCCCCTTTGCCTGACAAACCATGGAGCTATGTGTTTCTACTTTACCCAAACTCTGCCTCTGAGATGCGATTTGGCACCAGTACAGAGGCCGAGATTTCGGCATCATGTCATTAACACACATGCAGTTTCCTTACTCGGGAGATGGCGTTCTAAATTGTGCAGAGGTGTAAATGATTATAAAAATGATCATTCCTTGCAGCAGACCATCATTTTTTACAATAGACTATAATTTTAGAAACTAGCATAACTTCCTAGTTAGTAGGCTTTCTAGTCCCCACATCAGACAGTTTTTTATGGGTGTTTCATTTTGCCTCAGATTCCAATAAGACTCTGAAATGGTACTGTTGTTGGCCTAGTTTTTATTCAAAACTTTCAGTTTTTATTTAAAACTCGTCACAGGTATTTTTGCATTGATTTTTGACCTTTAAAAATTATACATTAAAATATTTCAAATTTTGATTACTGAAGGTTTTTTCATTAAAGTAGAATTACATTTTCTCTTTAATTGAAGGATAGCCAATTGGCAAAGTTGTTTTAATTTCTGCTGTACAAAAAAAAAATGTCTGCAGTACAGCAAAGCGAGTCAGTTACACATATAAGTATATTCTTTTTCATTATGGTTTATCATGGGATGTTGAATTTAGTTCACTGTGCTATACAGTAGGGTCTTGTTGTCTGTTCCTCCTATAGACAATAGTTGGCATTTGCTAACCGCAGCCTCCCAGTCCATCCTCCCCCACTGATTACTGAGTTGTCTGATACCCATTGAATTTTACATGTGGGGCAAGTGCCTCTCTTGCTTCACTCTCTTGTCTTTGAGGACCGAATTCACGTGGCCTTCCCTCATGTCACCAAATGGGTTGGAAATTTTCTTTGAATTCACATACAAGATTTCTTTACCTTTCTCGTGACCTTACCTCTGGACTCATCTATGTCCCTGTCTTATTACTCATCTTCCTCCTTCAATTGTAACCCACTCCAGTGTTCTTGCCTGGAGAATCCCAGGGACAGAGGAGCCTGGTGGGCTGCCGTCTGTGGGGTCGCACAGAGTGGAACGTGACTGAAGCAACTTAGCAGCAGCAGCAGCAGCAGCAGCAGAGGCCGGAATACTGTTTTCATTGACCTTTGCATCCTTTCAACATCTACTAAAGTACCTTGTACAATAAAGGTTTATTTAAGGAGTAGAACACTTTGTTTCCAATGGAAGGAAAAAGTGAAATACATTTTAGAAGAATTTATGTCAGAATGGTTATAGAGTTGCTTTTTTTTAAAAGCAAGGATAACTTTTAGGCCATCTTGGAAATTTACTTAAATTGATGCCTTATTTTTGTATGATATAAGTGAGTTATTACTATATTACACTCAATTTCTGTCCCCCTAGCAAATGAGACTAATGGTAGGTAGAAAGGTGGTCACTGAAAAGAAGAGGGATTAAAAACCTAGAACTGAATGTTTGCCCTTTTAGTTTGCAAAAAGGATAATCTACACACAGATACCCAGAAGTTGACTGTACAATTTATCTTTACACAATTTGATGTAATATTGCCACAGGACATGACACAGTAATTTATTTCTCAAATGTGTTTTCAGTATTTTCAGATCAAACTTTGTTTCCCTCTTGACATAATTGATTCCTGCTTTCATTGGGATTTATTCTAAAGTAATTCTGAGCTGAAAAACTGCAAGAAAGGTAGAAACTGCACATTTCTCTCTTAGGGCAGCTGTGCCTAGAACAGCACAGCAGAACGCTTTTTTCTTTCTTGCTGTTTGATTTTTCTATTTCTTTATTGCTCTAATCATTGTAGAAAGGACTCCAGGTCACCCATCAGTCTTACGAATGAAGATGAAGACGGGAAGGTTGAAATATCCCACCTTCCACGGTAGTGACTGAGTACTGGAAGCACAGAGGTTTGAGAGCACTGTGAACGAACCGAGCCTTTTTGGATACATCACTTCCGCTGTGCAGTCAGGTTCTCTGCTGCGTTTCCCCACATGCATCAATTAGCTATTTTTAAAATATTTGTCTATTAAATTCTTTCTTTGGCGGTGCATGGGCTTTCTTGAGATGCGGCGAGCGGGGCTCCTCTCCAATCGTGGCGTGCGGGCTGCCCTCTGCGGAGGCTTCATTGCTGTGAAGCGCCGGCTCTAGGCTCGTGGGCTCGGCACTTACGGCTCCCAGGCCCTAGAGCACAGGCTCGGTAGTCGTGGCCCTCAGGCTTAGCTGCGCCGGGGCATGTGGGATCTTCTTGGCCCAGGGATCGAACCATTGTCCCCCGCAATTGCAAGGCGAATTCTTAACCACTGGACCACCAGTGAAGCCTCATCCATTAGCTATTGCTGTATAACAAGCAATCAAAAGTTGCAGTACCTTAAAGCAATCATAGTTCATTATTTCTTATAAAGGCATAGATTGACAGGGAGCTTCTGCTGACCTGGAGCAGGCTCCGCTGGTTTTGGGTGGACACCCTCGTGGGTCTGTGGTCAGCCGAGCCCCCAGGCATCCAGGACTGGCCACGACGGGCGCTTACACGGTTCTGCAGCAGGCAGCCCTGGGCTTGCTATCGTGGTGGTGTGGTTCCAAGAGGGAGAGGGCCAGAGCATCAGTCTCCCTTCAAGCTCAGGCCCAACACCCTCACGTTATTCTTCAGCTGCCGTCTCTTGCCAAAGAGAGACATACGCCCATCTGAGACTCTCTGGAATGAGCTGCAAAGGCACATCATATAAGTCAGGGATCCAAAGAGGGAATAATTGAGGTGGGCCCTTTTTATAATCAATCTACCATAGAGTATGAGATGGTGTCTTGTCTTATTCTTGAACATATTTGAGATAGAGTTCAAAAAATACATACATCTATACAAAATTGTTTAACATAATAAATAAAAATAGAAGATTAGGTGTGGTTAGCAGAATTCTAAGATGGTCCCCAAGATTCCTGCCCCTTGGTACACATACCACTTCTAATCCTCTATCTGGTCTTGAGAAGAATCTGTGGATACAAAGAGAGCCGCTCCCTGATCGTCACGTTCGACGGCGAAAGCGGTAGCAGGGCTGTTTCCCTGACCGTGTGACACAATGTGAGGCTGTCTGTGCAGCGCCTCCCTGGTGGCTCAGTGGTAAAGGATCTGCCTGCCAATGCAGGAGACACGGGTTTGATCCCTGGTCTGGGAAGTCCCGCGTGTTGTGGAGCAATGAAACCTGTGCGCTGCAACTATTGAGCCTGTGCGCTGGAGCTGGGAGCTAACTACTGAGCCCACGTGCCCAAGAGCCTGCGCGCCACAGTAAGGACACAGCAGTGAGAAGCCTGAGCCTCGAGACTGGAGAGTAGGCTCCACTCCCGGCAGCTGAGAAGAGCCTGCGCAGCAGCAGAGACCCAGCACAGCCCGTACGTGTACATGTGCATGTGTAGGTATATGCGTATGTATATGCGTATGTATATGTATATGTGTGTTCACTGGAAGGACTGATGCTGAAGCTGAGACTCCAGTATTTTGGCCACCTGAAGCGAAGAGCTGACTCATTGGAAAAGACCCTCATTCTGGGAAAGATTGAAGACGGGAGGAGAAGGGGACGACAGAGGATGAGATGGTTGGGTGGCATCACTGACTCAATGGCCGGCCAAACCCATGAAACTCCAGGAGTTGGTGATGGACAGGGAGGCCTGGCGTGCTGCAGTCCATGAGGTCGAAAAGAGTCAGACAAGACTGAGCGACTGAACTGAACTGATATGTATATGTATATATATAAATATATTTGATCTTGAGTCCAGCTGTCACCTACGTTGCAGTTTTGTGAGACCCTAAACAGAAGAGACGGCCAAGCTCTGCCTGACTCCTGACCCACAGAAGCAGAGATAATAAATGCACGTTGTTTCAAGTCACTAAACTTATGGTAATTTGGTGAGCAGCAAGAGAGAACTCACACATCAGGGGAATACCCAAATAAGATGTTAAGATGCAGACAAATAGAAAATAAGAACCATATTTTGCAGATGCTGCAGACAGGGGCTTTGCAGAGTTAGTAAGTTGAAACACAAATATCTGATTCTGAGACTCTTGAAGGCCAAAATTACAGGGAAAAGATGATCTTTGTTATCGCATTCATCTTTGTGTGAAGCATGTGATTCCTTTTTCAGACTTAAAAGACATGAGTATCCCAGTTGTGAATGGGACATTCACAATTCACAATTCATTCAACAGTTCACAATGGTTACCAACCAGCATCGACTTTGGGGTGGTAATATCAGAAGACTCTAGCTGGTGTGCAGGATTTAGAGATATGTGAGTTGTCAGGACAAGAGACGTTTCAACTTACGGGGTACTCCAGAGTTGTGGCTGGCTTACAAAGTCAGATGGGGTTGTCTAAAAAGCCCTGGTATTCAAGTAGAACTGTGGCAGATGAGATTGCTCCAAGACAGAAGCAACAGCTCCCCAAAGGAAAATCACGCACATCTCGCAGGTTCAGCAGAGCTGGGGAGGGAACCAGCTCAGTAGCCCCTACCTCTGCCACCAGCCTTGCCATCCGTTAAGCCCAGCTGGTGAGTCACTGATTGCTTCGGGCTGGAGGTTAAGCTGGGATGAGGAGGCAGCTAGAAGAACCTGTCAGTAATCTTGATTTGAGATGGACGTATTCTGCACTAGCAATGTGGTGGCAGGGATGGAAGTGGGTGGTTTGGAGGGAAATTTAAGCGATGTCAGATTAATGGGTCACCAAGTGGGGGTATCCAGAGACGCAGAAGGAAAATTAAAAGAAGGAACTGTCATAGAAACCAAGGAAGAAATCATTCTCAAAGAGTGGCCAACCACTTCAGATGCTGTAGGGAAATGAGACTGGGAAGTGCTCACCACGCGTGTCCGTTCAGAGGAGATTTGACATCTTGAGTGATGAAGGGGGAGAAAATGGGATCCGGAATCCAGGTGAGAGACTCACCTTGAATAGAAGGGAAAAGTTTCCTAGAAACGAGTAAGAAAAAGAAGCAAGGGGTGCTTTTTCATCCCTCAGAGAAGAAGGGTAGGAAAAGGAATTGAATGTAGTTTAATGTAGCTCCTACTGGACTCCCCCCCACTTTCTCTGTCAGGCAGGAAGAGACCTGCGCTGGCTGGGAGTGAGGCCATTCCTTGGGCTGGACACTGCAAGTGAAAGTGAAAGTCGCTCAGTGTGTCCGACTCTTTGTGACCCTGTGGGCTGCACAGCCCATGACCTCTCCAGGCCAGGACACTGGAGCGGGTAGCCTTCCCCTTCTCCAGGGGATCTTCCCAACCCAGGAATCGAACCGGGGTCTCCTGCACTGCAGACAGAGTCTTTACCAGCTGAGCCACAAGGGAAGCCCAAGAATACTGGAGCGGGTAGCCTCTCCCTTCTCCAGCTGATCTTCCCTACCCAGGAATCGAACCCAGGTCTCCCACACTGCAGGCAGATTCTTCTCCAGGCCAGGACACTGGAGCGGGCAGCCTTCCCCTTCTCCAGGGGATCTTCCCAACGCAGGAATCGAACCGGGCTCTCCTGCACTGCAGACAGAGTCTTTACCAGCTGAGCCACAAGGGAAGCCCAAGAATACTGGAGCGGGTAGCCTCTCCATTCTCCAGCTGATCTTCCCTACCCAGGAATCGAACCCAGGTCTCCCACACTGCAGGCAGATTCTCTACCAGCTGAGCCACCAGGGAAGCCCTGAGAAGAGGCAGTTCTGGCCATTACAAGCAGAGGGACTTCTGGTGAGTGGTGAGGAGCAACAGAGGGCGCAGAACACAGGCTTTTCTGTGTCTCCTCGCCCACCGTGAGCTGGGGACTGCTCACAGGGCACGAATGCCTGAGCCCCTCTGACTGCCCTGTCTCTCTGCAGAGCCTGCCCCACAGCCAGACGCAGTTATCAGAGTAGGGCTGTGGTGCCTTCGAGCAGACTGTGGGGGCTGCAGGTGGACGCTGAGGAGGGTGGATGGGACCCCGATGGGTGTCCTGGAGCTTTATGGGAGGAGAGGTATCCAAGTCTGGAGACAAAGAGGAAAGGGTAAGCGAGAGTCCTGGCAGGGAGGTGGCTGATGCGGCGTGATGGACTGTGGGGTTTAGCAAGAATACTGCAGCATGTCACCATCTCCTACTAAGGGATCTTCACAACCCAGGGATCGAACCTGCGTCTCCTGTGCTGCAGGTGGATTCTTTACCTCTGAGTCGCAGGGGAAGAACCTATCTACAATGGAAAAGAATCTGATAAAGGATAAGCATATGTTCTTATATATGTGTCATATATAATGTATAATGAATCACTTTGTTGTACACTTGAAACTACCAACACTGTTAATTGATTATCCCTCAATAAAGCAGACAAAACAGTGAGATATCACTTCATACCACTGGACTAACCGTTATCTAAAGATTGAAATTAACAAGTGTTGACAAGAATGTGAAGAAATTGGAAGGTTTGCACACTGTTGGTGGGAGTGTGAAATGATGCAACAATTATGGAGAACAGTATGCAGGTCCTCTGAATATTAAAAAAGAACTACCACGTGATCCAACAGTCCCGTTTCCAGGTATATGCCTCAAAGTATGAAAAGTAGGGTCTTGAAGAGACTTGCTATGTACTCATGCATATAGTATCACTAGTCACAATAACCAAGAAATGGAAGAAACCCAACGTCCACTCATGAATGGATAGACAAAGGGTGGAACATCCACTCAATGGAATAGTATTCAGCCCTAAAACTGAAGAACCCTGTCACATGTTACAACATGGATGACCTCTGAGGATATTATGCTATGTGATATAAGCCAGGCACAAAAAAGGCAAACACTGGATGATTCCACTTATATGAGGTATTCACAGTCATCAAGTTCATAGAGATAATGAGAATGGCGGTTGCCAGGCCTCAGGGATTGGGGACTTACTGTTTAATGGGTTTAGTTTCACTTTTGTAAGATGAAAAAGTTCTGGAGGCCTGTTGCACAGCAATGTGAATATATGTAACACTACTAAACTGGACGCTTAAAATGATTATGATGGTTAAAAAGGAAAAAGAGTAGGTTTTATATGTGAGCTACATCTCATATACTATAATCTCAAAAAAGTTACATGAAAAAATTTTAAAGCAAGTTGCAAAGCTGTTTGTAAAATAAAAATGTGTATGTAGAACAGGAATAAAGTGCAAGCATCTATTGGAAATGTTAACAGTGGTTGGATTAGATGTAAAAACCTATATTTTTCTGCACATTCAGACTTCTCTTCTGGTGAAAACGTATCACCTTGATATACAGAAAACAAGGCACTTCCTCTGTCAAAACAAGAAAGGTGGTGCCGGGGCTTCAGGGTCTGCAGTCACAGGGGAGGGCAGTTCACTGACTTTGGCTCCCGTGGGGATGAGGCCGCCCCCTGTGCCTCTGGCTGGCTGATCCTGAGAAAAGCATCCCTGCTGTCCTCGTCAAGTGGGAATCTGCCCTGAGTTTGGGGACAGTCCTCCTTCCTAACGTCTCTAATTGCTTTCTTAACAATTCAGAGGAAGGGAGTTTCTCTACCAGCTCCGTAGCACCATTCAGATCGTCAGCCGGGTGAGCTCTCTTCAGTTTCATCTGAGCGCCTGAAGGATGGCTCTGCAAACGCTCCTTCTAAAGTGTGCGTCCTGACAAGTCCAGGACAATAGCATTGGCCCTGGATCCTGTGCTTCAGAGGGTTTCAGTTCTGGCTCCTTTGGAGCTTCTTATCTGCTTGTGGAATACCGCTGGCCCTTCAGAGGTGATAGGACGTTCCAGTCCTAGCCCACTAGCTGCTCTCTCCTGCTCCTTTGTTGCAGCTTCAGCTGAAGCATGATGTCCTTTCATCCTGAGGGGGCAGGTGCTGCCTGGAGAGTAAAGTGAGCCCCTGAAATTTGTGTGCAACCGCTTCACTTTGAGGACATGGAGCAAGATGGGCCAAGGGTCCCACTTTATCCACCGAGCCCAGTGCCTTGTGTGATCCATTGTGTTCCAACCACCGGCAGCAGGGGATACAAGATACTTCTTAAATGTGGTCTGTTGAAGAGACTCAGTAGAAAAATCTAATTATTTTCCTGTCTTATATTCTCTTTCTCAGTACCTTTGCTGGGAACCTCCTAGGCTGCCCATGATCTTGGGAGACTCGTCATTCGCAGTTTTGACTGAGGTTAAAGAGTCCACTTCCAAGATGGCACCCTCGTTTGACTGACAATTTGCCTTCTGTTGCTGGCAGGAGTCCTCAGTTCTTTGCTACGCGGCCGTGTGTTGAAGTAGAGAACACAGCAGGAAAAAGTCAGCTTGCCACGCTAAGAAGAGGGGCTTCCATCTGGAGCATTTCATTCGCAGGTACCTTCTGGACTACTGCATGTGTGGATGTGAGAGCTGGATTGTAGCGAAAGCTGAGCACTGAAGAATTGATGCTTTTGAACTGTGGTGTTGGAGAAGACTCTTGAGAGTCCCTTGGACTGCAAAGAGATCAAACTTGTCCAGGGTGAGATCAGTCCTGGGTGTCCATTGGAAGGACTGATGTTGAAGCTGAAAGTCCAATAGTTTGGTCACCTGATGCAAAGAGCTGACTCATTGGAAAAGACCCTGATGCTGGGAAAGATTGAAGGCAGGAGGAGAAGGGGACGACAGAGGATGAGATGGTTGGATGGCATCACCGACTCAATGGACATGAGTTTGGGTGGACTCTGGGAGTTGGTGATGGATAGCGAGGCCTGGCATGCTGCAGTTCATGGGGTCACAGAGTCGGACACGACTGAGCAACTAAACTGAACTGAACTGGACTACGTTAGACATTTCCAAAGGCTGTTAGATAGACCAGTCTGGTGATCAGAGGGAACGATGGGATGGAAATAAAGATTTAGTAGTCATCAATAGATAGGTAGTAACTCAAACGTGGGCATGAATGAGACGGCTGAATGGGAAAGCCTCAGAGGAAGGAGTTTTGGAAGAGGTTGCGAGATGCTGTGATTATGGGAGAACCCACAGCCTCAATTTGAGAAAGTTGTCAAGGAGACCCTGGACCTGGAGGAGGGCCACGTTTCGGTTAGCGCGAGCAGCCCAGAGAACGCGGAGGCTGGCAGGGGAAGCCAGGTGAGCCGGAGGAGGAAGAAGGGGGCAGCTGAAGCGCATGAAGGATGAGAGAGCATTTCTGAGGACGGCAGAGATGAAGGGTGTGGACGGGAACATCCAAAGGGGACAGAACCAGGCTTAACTATTTCCCTGTGTTGCCCATTATTAGCGTATCAGTGCTGGCTTACCTTGGGAGTTGGCTCTAGAGCAGGTGTCTCTTCTGGATTCTAGGACACAGGGTCCAACAAGCTGAAATGAGGAGAAACTGAAGACAGAGACTGATTTCCAGTATGGTGGAGTGCCAGGTGATGTCGATATTCTAGCTGGCAGAAATGATATTGCCCCCTTATCAGTTTCTTCAATTCAGTTCAGTCACTCAGTTGTATCCGACTTTTTTCGACCTCATGAATTGCAGCACGCTAGGCCTCCCTGTCCATCATCAGCTCCCGGAGTTCAGGTTTTTAACTGACCCCAACTCAGATCCTCATGCCTGAATCTGTGACACTGTATGGGAAGCCACAATAACACCTGGACCCAGGATCAGAACTCTTTCCCCCAGCTTGCTTCCTTCAGTTCAGTTGTTCAGTCATGTCTGACTCTTTGCGACCCCATGAACCGCAGCACGCCAGGCCTCCCTGTCCATCACCAACTCCAAGAGTCCACCCAGACTCATGTCCATCAAGTCGGTGATGCCATCCAACCATCTCATCCTCTGTTGTCCCCTTCTCCTCCTGCCTTCAATCTTTCCCAGAATCAGAGTCTTTTCCAATGAGTCAGCTCTTCACATCAGGTGGCCAAAGTACTGGATTTTCAGCATCAACATCAGTCCTTCCAATGAACACCCAGGACTGATCTCCTTTAGGATGAACTGGCTGGATCTCCTTGCAGTCCAAGGGACTCTCAAGAGTCTTCTTCAACACCACAGTTCAAAAGCTTCAACTCTTTAGCACTCAGCTTTCTTGTCAGTCCAACTCTCACATCCATACATGACCACAGGAAAAACCATAGCCTTGACTAGACAGACCTTTCTTGACAAAGTAATGTCTCTGCTTTTGAATATGCTGTCTAGGTTGGTCATGACTTTCCTTCTAAGGAGTGAGCGTCTTTTAATTTCATGGCTGCAGTCACCATCTGCAGTGATTTTGGAGCCCAGAAAAATAAAGTCAGCCACTGTTTCCCCATCTATTTGCCATGAAGTGATGGGACCAGATGCCATGATCTTTGTTTTCTAAATGTTGAGCTTTAAGCCAACTTTTTCACTCTCCTCTTTCACTTTCATCAAGAGGCTCTTTAGTTCTTCTTCACTTTCTGCCGTAAGGGTGGTGTTACCTGCATATCTGAGGTTATTGAT
>SJYC01057429.1:0-32651 GCA_006408675.1 Madoqua kirkii
AACAAGGCAACTGGGCACACAAAAAACTGGTATCAATAATTCTGCTGCATTTTGGATGGATAATTGTCAAAATAATGTTATTTGTGTATTTTATACAGAGAGAATGAACTTTACATTTACAAAAACAAATTTTAAAAGAAACAGACTCTTCCCCCAAAGACTGACTTACTGAATCATTCCGACCAAAAAAGGTATATATTGCATACAAGTAATAATCAAAGAGCTGAGACATGAAATGGATAACATCAAATGCAATTGGTTTAAGAATGTTCATCATCTGCATATATTTACCTGAAAAGAAAAATAAATAAATAAATAACACAAAATTAAAATCTGTTAGTCTCTAATTAAGAAACCATAAAAATACTTTACCAAAATATTTGTATTACATTCCTTAGTCATATCAACCATGCCTCAAGTACTCAACATTTATCTGTAGCTATACTGGACAGCGCAGATATAGAACAGTTATACTGTCTTGGAAAGTACTACAGGATGGCACTGATTAAAAAAGGGAAAAAAATAGCTATAAAAACTTCTCATGTCATTATATTTTACTGTTTGCCTTATATTTATGGAACTCCTGAACTCTTCTACAATGACTGTATACATACCCAACATAGCTCATCTCTTGGAGATTCCATCTAAAACAATTTCTTCAAAAATGTTTAGGTGTAATAAGACAAAAGACAACGTATTCTGAGAAAAAGTGGGGTTCTTTTCATAAGCATATTATACATATGTAGCAAAAGTAAAAAACAAACAAACAAGAAGAAACTGTGGAAGATACTCCCCATTCCCCCGGATCCTAGCCCTGTGAAATCTGCCGTCGGAGGCCAAGAACATTTCTTTATCACCACATCAGAGCTCAACAGTCTCAAAATGCCAAGAACACGTCCTCCTCATTCCTTCCTTTGGAAGATGCCAGTGTTCCTTTCTTTTTCCTCTACACGTATGATATAGCTACATAAAAACATTTAAAACCCCCAATTTATGCATTTATAAATTTGTTCCTGTGTTTAAAAGGTGCATGGGAGATGGGCTGAATCAAATAACATCCAATAATGAGTACTGAATTGTGTTTTTTAAAGGAAGTAACAGGGAAAGAAGCAGATCTATAAAAAATGCTTTTCTGCAGAAGTTCTTAAAACAGGCTATTTGCTTTATTTCCAAATGAGCATTCAGGAGCCATCTCCACTTTATGGAACTGCTATGCATTTTAAATTGGTACTATTGAGGACACCAGAATTCAAGAGAAAACATATTAGCTGCAGCAGAAAAAAAATGACAAATTTACTCTAATGGAAATATCCACATCATTTCTTTATTATCTAAAAACTCAGTATATCTGTCTTAATTTATACGAGAAATGAGTTTAAATAATGGACAGTCAGAAAGACAAGCACACACACATATCAGAGTAAAAAAAAAGTCCATTTAGATTCTACTCTTACTCCTGTTTACAAGTCTTTTGTTTCAAAATTATTTTTTGTAATCATTTCACATAATCAAGATTTTCTTTTTAAATCTCAACTGAAAAATATTTGAAAATACACTCAGAACATTCTGGATCACTATGAAGACATTTCATCGATTGCAAACACATCACTATTTAAACTGCAACTATTTATCCATTAAATAATGTGATACTATAAAGAGAAAAAAATGAAAAAGTAGATTATATTACTTTAGTCTGTAAAAGAACATTTCTAGAAGTTGAACAGTAAACAACATCTGGATTGACATACATCCAGAATACAAAGCTCCTCTCTATTCCTAATAAGATTAACCATTCTTCATATAAGTCATCTTTTAAGAAAGGATATAAAAATGAATTAACAGGTAAATGCTATTTTAAATGTGCACTCAGAAGAAGAAAAAAAAAGAAAAACAGATGATCCCAACTGGTCTGAAAAAAAAGGAAACATCATCATTCAATACATTCAACAAATACTTTTTGAAAGCTTACTATTCATGGTCTTGTGTTAAGACACAAGGAACTACAGAGTCCCTGTTCTCGCACAGAGCCTCTTCCATGACTTCACAGGGTCAGACACGGAAGGCAGTCACTGATAAGCAGGCTGCCAGTATACTAACATAGAGAAGAGTAAGAAATCTGTCTTTCCAGTACTAGAAGGTCGAGTAGGCCTTTGAGGCCTGAGGGAATTTATGCACTCCCTCAGTATTACTGAACTAAAAGAGAATTTTTACAATCAATTAAAACACCTATGAAGAAAGAGAAGAGGCTGAGAGAGTAAATGCAGGTAGATATGCTCACCAGAAAACACCCCTAGACCAGGGGCTGTCAAACCTTTCCTGTAGAGGACCAAAGACTGGAGAGCTTAGGCTTTGCATGTCATTCAGTCTCTGGGGCAGATACTCAGCTCTGCTAGTCTTGGTTTCAACTGTTCAACTCTCCCATCATAGCACAGAGCAGCCACGGATGACATGTGAACAAGTGAGCACGGGTGTATTCCAATAAAGCTTTACTTACAAAAACAGGCAGTCAGACTGATTTGGCCTGCAGGCTAGTTTCCCAATCCCTGTCTGTACTAGATGACAGAGAGTAGATGGGAGCAGGATGATGGAAAAATACAGAGAGAACCACAAAGGATGTGGAAGCTGTCTGGTAAGATGTGACTGCTTAGAAGCAACAGGTACTGCAAAAGAACAGGAACAAGACATGGGGCTGAGAAAGGATGGATGAACTAAAGGTCTACATATGGAACGAAGTACCTGTCCACACGGCCTAGTTACTGTTCCTCATCAGCAGTTACAGTACTGTAGCCTCCCCCATCCTTATCTGTGGTTTCAGTTACCCAGAGTCAACCTCACTCCTAGAACAGTAAATAGAAAATTCTGGAAATAAGCAAGTCATAAGTTTTAAGTTGAGTGTTGTCTGAACAGTGTGCTGAAATCTCACACTGTCTGGCACCATCCCTTTGACCAGCATACCCTGCCCGCTAGTCACTTACTAGCCATCTCAGTTATCAGATCAACTGTTGTGGTATCTCTGTGCCTGTGTTTAAGGAATCCTGATTTTACTTTATAATGGCCCCCAAATGCAAGAGAAGTGATGCTGGCAATTCGAATCTGCCAAAGAGAAGCTGTATGGTAGGTACTTCCTTTGAGTGAAAAGGCAGACATTCATAACTTAATAATGAAAGAAAAAAAAATCATATGCTGTATGCTATGCTAAGATCTGTGGTAAGACTGACTCTTCTGTGAAACCATGATGAAGCAAAAAGAAATTTGTGCTAGTTTTTGTCGTCACACCTTGGACTGTAAAAGTTTCAGCCAAAGCAGTAAGTGTTTAGCTAAGATGGTAAAGGCACTGAATCTGTACAGTAAGAATCTGTACAGTGTGAGAGAGACTACATTTATATAACGCTTATATGTTATAATTTTTCTATTTTATTATTAGTATGGCTTGTTAATCTTTTCCTGTGCCTCGTCTAATTTATAAATTAAATTTTTTACCACAGGTATGTGTACAGAAGAAAAAACATCATCTATATAGTGTTTGCCATGACCTATGATTTTAGGCATCTACTGGGGATCTTTGAACATATCTCAACACATAAGGGGGGACTAATGTATAGGCTGCCAGAATTTCCCAGACAAAAGCAAAATAAAGCCCCTTAGCTCTTTCTAAAAAAAGTAAAGAATAAACAACACCCCCCTCAACACCAGCAAATATGTTTAACTGAACAAACAAAAAAAATAATTTAGAAAAGCTAAGGTTTCTAGTGTGGCTATTGGCACCACAGGTTAAAATCTTTCTCATTCTGGGAATTTGGAGATCTGTCCCCATAATGTAAAGTGAGTGAGTGAGTGAAGTTGCTCAGTCATGTCCGACTCTTTTTGACCCCATGGACTGTAGCCCACCAGGCTCCTCTGTCCATGGGATTCTCCAGGCAAGAATACTGGAGTGGGTCGCCATCCACCCAGACGTGCCCTACTCTATACAAAGTTCCTAGTTAGAATACCTACTAAACAGAAAGAGCCGGCTCCAACACAGTTCTAATTACTCAGCAGAGAACACCCACAGTGGCTATCCAGACTGAGAGAGACTACATTTATATAACACTTATATGTTATAATTTTTCTATTTTATTATTAGTATGGCTTGTTAATCTTTTCCTGTGCCTCGTCTAATTTATAAATTAAATTTTTTACCACAGGTATGTGTACAGAAGAAAAAACATCATCGATATAGTGTTTGCCATGACCTATGATTTTAGGCATCTACTGGGGATCTTTGAACATATCTCAACACATAAGGGGGGACTAATGTATAGGCTGCCAGAATTTCCCAGACAAAAGCAAAATAAAGCCCCTTAGCTCTTTCTAAAAAAAGTAAAGAATAAACAACACCCCCCTCAACACCAGCAAATATGTTTAATTGAACAAACAAAAAAAATAATTTAGAAAAGCTAAGGTTTCTAGTGTGGCTATTGGCACCACAGGTTAAAATCTTTCTCATTCTGGGAATTTGGAGATCTGTCCCCATAATGTAAAGTGAGTGAGTGAGTGAAGTTGCTCAGTCATGTCCGACTCTTTTTGACCCCATGGACTGTAGCCCACCAGGCTCCTCTGTCCATGGGATTCTCCAGGCAAGAATACTGGAGTGGGTCGCCATCCACCCAGACGTGCCCTACTCTATACAAAGTTCCTAGTTAGAATACCTACTAAACAGAAAGAGCCGGCTCCAACACAGTTCTAATTACTCAGCAGAGAACACCCACAGTGGCTATCCAGACCTTCTATTTTAGGGATAAATAATCGAAAGTCACCAGGCCCATGAGGAAATTTCAGAATGATAGTAAAAAAAAAAGCTGATGCTAGAGAAAATAAAACAACTGAAGCTAAAGAAGAGGAGATACAGTAATTATGTAAAGCCCTATCAGAGGCAAACATGGCAGGAAGAAAGAGAGTATAAAAGGGTTCTCAAGTATTTAAAGTTATTAAAAATGTGATTTTTTAAAAAATTAAAGAAATGGGAAAAGGAAGTCTACCAGAAGGTATAGCAAAAAGACAATAATACAGAAGAATACTGATATTAGAGAAATATGAGAGACGTAAAGGGCCAATTTAAGAGACTGAACACCTGAGTAAGGGGAAATCAAAGAAAAAGAGATTAAAGAAAATGGGGAGGCAGAAATCAAAGAAACAGTCACAGCTGAGAAACACATGAACCATTAGGCTGAAAGGGCAACAAACTGCCCAACACATTTAATGAAAAAGACCTCACAGAGACATCATGGAGGATTCTGAAACATTAAGGGGAAAAAAATCATAAAAGTTTTCAGACAGAAGAAATTCACCTGCAATAAAATGAATAATAGAACATCAGACATTTCCACTTTCTAAGGAAAAGTAATTCTCAGTCGACAATTCTATACACAACTAAAGTGTCGTTCCATGAAGAGCAGAATAAAGACCTATTTAGACTGACAAGGATTCAAAACATTTACTTCTTAACACTCTTTTCTAAGAAATTACAATTAGTAGAAAGACAATCAGAAACAAACCAAGAAATTGCCTCCATACTATTGAGATGGGGCAGCAGGTGTGTGGGAGACACTTGCTTTTTACCCCAGGTTCTTCTTTACTAACTAATGCGTTACTGCAAGGGCTTCCCCGGTGGCTCAGTGGTCTGAATAAAGACCTATTTAGACTGACAAGGATTCAAAACATTTACTTCTTAACACTCTTTTCTAAGAAATTACAATTAGTAGAAAGACAATCAGAAACAAACCAAGAAATTGCCTCCATACTATTGAGATGGGGCAGCAGGTGTGTGGGAGACACTTGCTTTTTACCCCAGGTTCTTCTTTACTAACTAATGTGTTACTGCAAGGGCTTCCCCGGTGGCTCAGTGGTCAAGAACCTGGCTGCAGTGCAGGAGATGCGGGTTTGATCCCCGGGTCGGGAAGATGCCCTGGAGGAGGGCATGGCAACCCACTTCAGTATTCTTGCCTGGAGAATCCCATGGATGGAGCAGCTTGGCAGGCTACAGTCCATGGAGTTGCAGAGTCAGACACGACTGAGTGTGCACGTACACATGCACGTGTTACTGTGAGAGGAGCTACCTTGACAAAAATATAGAAGCATGGTTCTGAAGTTAGCCAGCCGAGCTGAGGAAATGTGGTCTGTAGTTCAGATATACGGCACCCTCTCTTCCTCTCCAGAGTTCCGGACAGAGGCAGCATGCTTTAGGAACACAGAGGAAAGTTACCTAATAGGTAGCCCAGATAACCAAGAAAGATGCCTCCCAAATTACAAACTTCATGAAGCTCCTATTCCTGCCTCCAGCCTCTACTATCACCGTGCTGACCTCTGTCCAGGAACTGACACTCCTGACATCCTCCACTAGGGCTATGAAGCATGGAAGTCAAGAGCTTACTGGCTCTAGGATCAGACAACCTGTGTGACATACACAGCAAGTTATTTATCAACAGGCTTCAATTAACTGTATATTAAAAAGGTACTCTGAAGAACTCATGAGAAAATGCTTGTCAAATGTTTACACAGCGTATAATAAGAGAGCAAAATGTCTTAGCTACCTCTCCTAAATAAAATAAATATACTTGTGATGAAGGCAAAATGGGAGACATATATATATATGGTATTACATGAAGAGAATCTAACCTAATCTGGAGATGAGGAAAAGCTTCATAGGGGAAGCACTGTTTAAACTCTCTCAGCCTTTGCAGCAACATGGATGGGTCTACAGATGATCACTCTAAGTTAAGTCAGACAGAGAAAGACAAAAATCACATGGTATCACTTATATGTGGAATCTAAAAAATGATACTAATGAACTAATTTACAAAACAGAAACAGATGCACAGACACAGAAACAAACTTATTGTTACCAAAGGGTAACACGGAGAATAAATTGGGAATTTGGGTTTAATGGAAACACACTATTATATGTAAAATAAACAACAAGGACCTACTGTACAGCATTGGGAACTATATTCGATATCTTGTAACAGTCTATAATGGAAAACAATCTGAAAAAGAAATGTATACATGTATATGTATGTGCATATGTGCATATGTGTGTTATATATACATATATGAAACTGAATCATTTCCTGTACATCTGAAACACTGTAAATCAACTATACTTAAATTTTTTTAAAAAACAAAAACCCTCTCACCCTAAATCTAGACCCCGAGTCCTGAATACTCAGGGGAAAGAGGCACACAGCGGGGCTGGAGAAGAAGCCAAGCAGCAGCGTGGACAAGGACTACACCAGAGGAGCAAGACTGGGGCTGCCTTACGAGCTCATCACAGGGAACCAGAGAGGAGTGTGAGGACCACAGGGAAGGGGGCCTGGGGGGATTTATCAGTGAGACACAGGCCCTGTGCAGAGGAGGGAATGTGGGGTAAAAAGAAATGCTGGAAGTGTGCGTGTGTGTGTTAAAAATTAAGAGTTCTCAGTGTAACATTTATTGAGTAGCTATACAAGCGAAAAGCACTTGGCTGGGTGCTCTGCATGCTGCAAGGATGGCAAACTTTCTTCTTCTTGTATAGGAACTAACAATCTGCTGGGGCAAAAGCCAAGAACAGGCTCTGAGCTGGAAGGATGTTTGCTATCCTTAGAACAGAGCACTGAGTTGAGAGATCCTCAGTGGGTATAAATAGCATATAAAGGCCAACTGGGCTACAAATGAGAAAGGTGATTTGGAGGTCAGGCCTTTGTTTATACCTTGGGGTATTTTAATTTTTAACCATTTTCATGCATTACTTTTTCAATTTAAAATACTCTGTAATAAAAATATCAGTGCTCCACCTATAAGAATGTACCAGTGAAAGAGATTTCTTCCCTCCGATTTCTGTGTTTCCTCCGTCATATACACTGCCACTCAGCCACAGTCTGACTAAACATCCTTTATGTAGGTACCCCGGTAATGTTAAATCCTGTGCATGGGTTGGTGTGTACTCTTTCCAGCTGCTAAGGTAATACTTTTGTTGTAAGGTCTGAAGGTTTTATGAACATAAGTTTTGGCACCCTGTCCTCTGCCCCTCAGACTTAACCATAGCTGCTCATATGCAGAGTTGTCTCCAGTAGAGAAGACTGTGGATAACAAGGCTACTTCAATGATGAGACATATACCTTAAAATTTCTCTGCCTCTGTCTGCAAGAAATTCTTAGCCTGATAGGATTTTCTCTTTTCACAAACAAGCATTCTGGTCAGTCCCCTGAACTTGTGAAAGAATCTAAGCCTGTCTAATAGATTCAGGTACCACCTAGCACTGGGGAGCTCCATTAACACTCTTTCATCTAATCTCTCCTAAAGATCTGCCAAATAAACAGCACTGAAAAAGGACACTTTGTATACGCCTTTAATGTTCTCAAATGTGCTTCCCAACTGCTGACAATGAGTTCCTTCATCTTCCCAGGCACCAAAAACTAATCTAGCTTATTTATACAACTGTACTGGCTTTGTAAGAAGAGACGTTACCTTTGCCAGTACTATCTTCGAGTATTTCTATGCAATAATAGCAGGGGATGGAGTACTGTTATTCACTAGTCGGAGACCCCTCGGTGAGTGGTTCCCTTAAAGGTCTAGTCTATGAATATGTACAAAATGAAGATATAGATGCCCCAGGCAGAGAGAAAGTGGTGGGCATGAAAATGCTCAGTGCTACCATACTCCTCATATTTGTATCTGGACTTCTTAATTCTTCAGTACTGAGCACAACCAATATCTAATTCCTGGACAAATGTCTTTATGTGACTAGCATGCACAATAGCTTTCATAGTGAAAATACCACTACACGGCCTCCACCTTTCACTACCCAAAGCCCATGCAGAAGCCCCCACTGCAGGCTCTATGGTTCTTGCAGCAGTCCTACTGAAACTAGGGGGATACAGCATATTACAAATTTCATTACTCCTAAATCCAGTAACCGACTTTATAGCATATCCATTTATCATACTATCCCTATGGGGTATAATGATAACTAGTTCAATTTGTCTTCACCAAATGGACCTAAAGTCACTCATTGGATACTCCTCTGTCAGCCACATAGCACTTGTTATTGTAGCCGTTCTTATCCAAACACCTTGAAGCTACACAGGAGCTACAGCCCTAATAATTGCCCATGGTCTTACATCCTCCATACTTTTAAGCCTAGCAAACTCTAACTCCGAACAAATTCACAGCCGAACAATAATCCTAGCCTGAGGCCTACAGACCTTCTCCCACTAATGGCCACCTGATGACTCTTAGCAAGCTTAACTAATCCGGCTCTACCCCCAACAATCAACCTGATTGGAGAGCTGTTTGTACTAATATCAACTCTTTCATGATCCAACATCACAATTATTCTAACAGGGGCAAATATAGTAATTACTGCCTTATCCTCCTTGTACGTACTAATCACAACACAACGAGGCAACTACAACCACCATATTAACAAAATTATACCTTCCTTCACACAAGAAAATGCTCTCATGTCATTACACATTCTTACCCTTGTTACTACTATCCCTAAACCCAAAAATTATTCTAGGACCCTTCTACTGTAAATATAGTTTAAAAAAAAAAAAACCACTAGATTGTGAATCTAATAATAGAAGTTTACTACCTTCTTACGTACCAAAAAAGTACGCAAGAACTGCTAATTCTATGCCCCCATGTCTAACAACATGGCTTTTTCGAACTTTTAAAGGACAGTAGTTATCTGTTGGTCTTAGGAACCAAAAAAAATTGGTGCAATTCCAAATAAAAGCAATAAACCTATTCTCTTCCTTTACAGTGACCACCCTATTCTTACTAACCATACTCATTATAATAACAAGCTCTAACACCTACAAAACCTCCAATTATCCACTTTACATAAAAACAACCATCTCACGCACCTTCATTACTAGTACAATTCCCACAATAATATTTATCCACACAGGCCAAGAGATAATCATTTCAAACTGACACTGGCTAACTATCCAAACCCTTAAATTATCACTTAGCTTCAAAATAGATTACTTCTCAATAATATTTGTCCCAGTAGAATTATTTGTTGCTGCTAAGTTGCTTCAGTCGTGTCCGACTCTGTGTGACCCCACAGACGGCAGCCCACTAGGCTCCTCTGTCCCTGGGACTCTCTAGGCGAGAACACTGGAGTGGGTTGCCATTTCCTTCTCAAGTGCATGAAAGTGAAAAGTGAAAGGAAGTCGCTCAGTCGTGTCCGACTCTTTGCGACCCCATGGACTGCAGCCTACCAGGCTCCTCTGTCCATGGGATTTTCCAGGCAAGAGTACTGGAGTGGGATGCCATTGCCTTCTCCATTCGTTACATGATCTATTATAGAGTTCTCAATATGATACGTCACTCAGACCCCAACATTAACCACTTCTTTAAATATCTACTCTTATTCTTCATCACAATACTTATCCTTGTCACCACAAACAACCTATTTCAATTATTTATTGGCTGAGAAGGCGTCGGAATTACATCATTTTTGCTCATCGGATGATGATATGGTTGAGCAGATGCAAACACAGCAGCCCTACAAGCAATCCCGTATAACCGCATTGGTGACATCGGATTTATCCTAGTGATAGCATGATTTCTAACTAATCTTAACACCTGAGACCTTCAAAAATTTTCATATTAAACCCAGACAACTCCAACCTACCTCTAATAGGCCTAGTACTAGCTGCAACCAGAAAGTTCGCCCAATTTGGTCTACGTCTATGACTACCCTCCGCAATAGAAGGCCCCACCCCTGTCTCAGCACTACTCCACTCAAGCACAACAGTAGTAGCAGGCATTTTCCTACTAATCCGCTTTTACCACTAAGAGAGAACAACAAATCTGCCCAGTCCATTATACTATGCCTAGGGGCTATCACCAGGCTATTCACAGCAATGTGCGCCCTTACCCAAAATGACATCAAGAAAATTGCTACCTTCTCTACATCCAGCCAACTAGGCCTTATAATGGTAACAACTGGCATTAACCAACCCTACCTAGCATTCCTCCATATCTGTACCCACGGGAGGCAGCACTGAGGAATAGTGGCAGCACCTAATCCCAGCCCTAAATGAAAAGACACAAGAGTTAAGATGATCATCCCATGCACTGTGCCCTAATGACAACTCTAGCAAAAGATCCAGAGAAGAAGACTGGGATTACGATGGTCAGATTTCCTGAGTAAGGTTCTGTTCAGGCCTGCTCAGGTTTTACACACCTGCTATACTGAAGAGCCACAGAATGAAGTTTTTCTGTTTCTATAAAGCCACTGTTAGAAAACAATGTCCACTGTGTTGGTCAGTGATTCTTATGGAAGAATTTGTCGTTACTGTCTTCTGAATTTAGTTCCAGCAGCACACTTCTATCATTAACATACCCTTTCTTAGATAATGAGAAAAACAGAATGCATTGTTCCTTCTGATTCACCTGCATTCCAGGTGGTGCTAGTGGTAAAGAACCCACCTGCCAATGCAGGAGATGTAAGAGACTCGAGTTCAATCCCTGTGTCAGGAAGATCCCCTGGAGGAAGGCCTGGCAACCCACTCCAGCATTCGTGTCTGGAGAATCCCATGGACAGAGGAGCCTGGAAGGGTCCACAAGGTTGCAGAATCGGACATGACTGAAGCGACTTACCATGCACACAGTTGGAATAAAACGTGATTTTCTCCTCCTCAGTTTTGTTGTGGCTTCCTATTTGCTTTGAGTGAATATATGTCTTTTAGGGTAGAAGGCAACAATGATGACCTCTAGTCCTTTTTGAACTAGATAAGGAGTTAACTTACCTTAAATGTGGTTAAGTTACCATTTAATGTGGTTGACTGTATTATTTTCCCCAATTATCTATTCTTTTCCACCTCCACTCCCTGGAAGAGGATTATGCATCCTGTCCACTGCCCTGGACTGGCAGTTCCTTCCTGTGAAGTTCACTTCTCTACCGCGGGTCAAGCCTGACTTGCTATGACCAGTGACATGTTACAGGAAGTCAGGGTAGCACATCCGAGTGGCAGCTTTCAGAGCCATAATATGGTTCAGCTCTTGTTCTCCCCACATCCCAGACTGGTGCTACTTTTTCAGCCTGCATCGCAGAATGAAGACACACATGGGGCAGAACTAAGAAGTTCAGGAGTCAATATGCATTGTGATAAATCATGATAAGGTCACTAATGTGTTAGGGTGTTATGTTACTTCCACATGATCGAGCACAAACTGACTTCATTCAACTACATCTCAAGCAGTGTGCTCAAACACTGTAATCTACAGTGAGTACAGAGGACTGATAAGGATGACAAGGACTTTGGAATATCCAACAATGAGGGCCATATAAAGGAACTTAAGCACATTGATGCTTTTGAACTGTGGTGTTGGAGAACACTCTTGAGCGTCCCTTGGACTGCAAGGAGATCCAACCAGTCCATTCTGAAGGACATCAGCCCTGGGATTTCTTTGGAAGGAATGATGCTAAAGCTGAAACTCCAGTACTTTGGCCATCTCATGTGAAGAGTTGACTCACTTGAAAAGACTCTGATGCTGGGAGGGATTGGAGGCAGGAGAAGGGGACGACAGAGGATGAGATGGCTGGATGGCATCACTGACTGGATGGACGTGAGTCTGAGTGAACTCTGAGAGTTGGTGATGGACAGGGAGGCCTGCCGTGCTGCGATTCATGGGGTCGCAAAGAGTCGGACACGATTGAGCAACTGAACTGAACTGAACTGAAGTACACTGACCCTGAAGAATGGACTGGGGGAGGGGAAGCAAAAGGAAAGGAAGTGGTATAGCTACCCCCACATACTGGAAAAGTGACTCGATGGGAAAAAAGGAGAAAAAAAATACAGACTTACTCTTTTTGCTCTTAAGAACATATCTAAGACAAAGAGGTAGAATTAGACAGTTATTTTGGTTTACTATGAGGGAGAGATTTCTATCAATTATATCAGTCTAAGAGCAGAATGATAATGGTTTGCAAACTAATAATGGTTTCAGCAAGTGCAAGACATGAAACAGAGACCACTAGATGGCCAACATATATTAGATGCAGTAGAGAAAGAAATCCTCATTTTATGGGAAATTATACAAGATCATCTCAGAACTCTTCTAACTCTGACTATAAATTCTAGACAGTAACTCACCATTGTAGGTTCAGTTAGCTCTCTTGGATAAGGAAGAAAGCTAAGTCCCTGGCAATAATCAGCCATATAATAGCTTATTAGAATCTGCCATTTTTCTGTATCATAAAAATATAAACTTTTTCTTTTCTGCTCAGTTCATTATTACTTTTCCACATTATTTTTCCTAAAGAAAGTGAGACTTCTAAAAAAAACATTTTTCCTTCTTTATCCCATTCATTAATGAAATTCAGAAATTATCTTTGGGAACACAAACTTTTTTTATTAGAACTAAGAGTAATTAAACCAGGCAACAGGAAATTATAATCTCCATAAATAGAACACAGAGATTTTTATAGAAAATCACTAAGATTCCTGACTGGTATAGATAACTTAATTAACATGAGAAGACATCTCTATAACTTATTTGTCAAACGTACGACTTATTTGTGAGATACAAGGGTTGAGATAGCATATAAAATTCTGAAGTACTGATATTAAAAATCCATATCATCTTTAAACTTAAATATTTCATATGGCATTTCTAGGTTCCTTGCCTCCTACAAAATTATCAATAAAGGTCTTATCTATAATATGAATAACACTTCTCACGGTGTGAACATTTAGCTTGTAGAACTCTTGTGTCTGAAAAATGCCAGAACAATCACTATTTACTCTGCCTATCTGACAAAACTGAATATCAGTGAAACAATAAAATACAAAATACTGTATAAATACAAAACTGGTACTACCATCTCATATGGACCTCTAACTCACACAGAGAATTTTTCCACTAGATTTCTATTAATTGGAATATTTTACAAAAAGTAGAAGATATAAATATTAGTAGTTAACTAAAAAAGAAAAACTGACATTAGTATTATACAAAGCACTGACATAAGACAATCTTAAATTCTTCACTGTGGTGGGCACTGGACTGCACAATGAAAATCCATTTGGTAACAAATGGAGACTAATGTAACGGCTATAATAATTGTTTTAAAAAAGGAATAGCTACTTACCAACAAGCCTTATTACATTCAATGTTGTATTTGTTAAGATGGGTGCATTCACTTTATTTAGACTGTAATCTGATTTCTTCCTGCTTTTTAGGGTCTCTCGAGAAACACTTGATATGAGAAAACAAAACAGATTTCAAATTAGAGTTGTCAAGTACTAAGTCAATAAGTTTTTCAGCTTAGAATATAGCCTTCCTTCACTAATTAGCTATTGAAAATCTTACCATGTATCAGCTGGGGATACAGAGATTATCCTCCTGTCCTTACAGAAGGGCAGAGAAATGAGTAAGCCAAGAAATAAAGGACTATAATGTATTTCTTCGGTTCTCACCATTATCAACCACTAAAAGAAGCTGTGTCACTGAATCAGAGCAATGTTTTGTCTCCCAAGCCGATAGAAATAAAAGCAAAAATAAACAGATAGGACCTAATAAAACTCACAATGTTGCACAGTAAAGGAAACCATAAACAAAATTTAAAAACCCATGAATTGGGAGAAAATATTTGCAAATGATGGGACTGATGCTAACCTTTCAAAATATATTTCAAAATATACAAACAGCACATAGGAATCAATAACAAAAAAACAACACCCCAGTCAAAACATAAGCTGCTGCCACTGCTGCTGCTAAGTAGCTTCAGTCGGGTCCAACTCTGTGCGACCCCATAGACGTCAGTCCATGAGGCTCCCCCGTCCCTAGGATTCTCCAGGCAAGAACACTGGAGTGGGTTGCCATGTCCTTCTCCAATGCATGAAAGTGAAAGGTGAAAGCGAAGTCGCTCAGTCATGTCCGACTCTTCGTGACCCCATGGACTGCAGCCCACCAGGCTCCTCCATGGGATTTTGCAGGGAAGAGTGCTGGAGTGGGGTGCCATTGAAAAACGTAAGCAGAAGACCTAAATGGACATTTCTCCAAGGAAGACACACAGATGGCCAACAGGCACATGAAACGATGTTCAACACTGACAATTGTTAGAGAAAAGCAAATCAAAATTACAGCGAGGTTGTCACCTCAAACCAGATGGAATGGCCATCATCAAAAGTCTATAAATATTAAATGCTGCAGAGAGAGCGAAGAGAAGGGAACCCTCCCACACTGGTGGTGGGAATGTAAATTAGTGCAGCCACTAGAGAGAACTGTATGAGGGTGCCTTAAAAACTAAAAACAGAGTTATATGACCCAGCAACCCTACTCCTAGGCATATATCTAGAAAAGATGAAAGCTCTAACTTGAAAAGACACATGAAGCCCAGTTCTCACAGTGGCACTACTTACAAGAGCCAAGATGTGGAAGCAAGCAAAGTATCCATCTACAGATAAACAGATAAAGAGTGTGTGTGTGTGTGTGTGTGTGTGTATACATATGTGTAAACCCACACGCCCACATATGCACACACACACATACACAGACAAGCACACCCATACAGTGGAATACACTTCAACTATTAAAAAAATTAAATAATATTATTCGGAGCAACATGGATGAACCTACAGATTATTCCACTAAGTTAAGTAAGTCACACAAAGAAAGACAAATACTACAGGATATCAGTTATATGTGGAATCTAAAAAACAATACAAATGAACTCATTTATGAAACAAAAACAGACTCAGAAACATTGGGAAAAAAATTATGGTTATCAAAGGGGAAGTGGTGGGGAGTTTTAAGTGGGTATTGGGTTTAACAGATGCATACCACTGCATATAAAATAGGTTAAAAAAACAAGGATTTATTGTATAGCACAAGGAACTGTATTCAATACCTCATGATAAACGATAATGGAAAAGAATTTTTGAAAAGAATATATATACACACATATATATGTATAACTGAATCACTTTGCTGTACACTGACAACTAACAAAATTATAAATCAACTATATGTCATTAAATAAATAAAAAACAAAAGAAGATATGTCATTTAAAAAAACAAAAAAGTGTTCTAGGGAAATTACACATCAACTGTACCAAGCATCCTGATTTCAGACCTACAAATATGAAAGACACTTTACTTAGAATCTGAAATAGGTATAGAGTATAATGGTAAAGTCTAGGGTTGGGGTGACAGTAGTAAATCCAAAGGAAAAGTAGAAGATATACGGTAAGCACAGAAGAAAAGGGGACAACATGTAACAAGGCCAGAGGTGAGAAAGCAGTATACTGAGAGAGGCGTAAGGAGCTGACAGTGGCAGAGGCTGGAGAAAGCATGGGCAGAAGGAAAAGTAAAGCCAGACCACCGAAAACAACGGACCCTCATGATCACAAAGAGCATGAACCTTACCATAATCGCAGTGGTGAGCCATTAAGCATTTTAGCCAGGAAAAAGACACAGTCAAATTTGTATATGAAAGAAAAATCTAAATTTTCCCGTCTAGAGACGGGAAGCCAAGGGAAGGGGATTGATTCAATGATCTTGCACAGACACTTTTCCTTAAACTAGGATGGCAGCAGTGAAATACAAGAAATTCAAGAAACACTGAGAAGTTGAAATTGACAGTAACTGTCAACTGGTTGGCTGGCTGCAATTAATAGTTTACATTGTGTATATTTCTTAAGGGTAAAAGTTTAAGGGGCTGTAAAACCCAGCAAGAATGGGAGTACATACACATGTAAATGGCAGCTGTTTGTTCAACTTAATTAGTTTTCTTTTCAGCAAAAACATACCCAAAACATCTGATGAAGAAGTCCAACAAAATAGTTCTACTCAGTTCAAAATAGATCACAGAGGTATATATCATACACTTGTGAAAACCAATGGAAATAAATTTTCCCAATTATATGAGTTGCTCATTTTTGAGGTGAGAGATTATATCAATCAAGGTGTCAAATCAACCAAGTATTAACTAGGTAACTGGAGGGTAAAGGGCAGGAAAGAGGGTATGTAAAGCTGTCATTTAAAATATGTGGTCATTCAGTATCTCATAGTCATGACCTACTCACAAATCAGAATCAGGCCCAGTTTAAAGAAGGTGACAAAAATTCTTATATGGTTATCATAGTTTTTGAAGACCGTTAATCATAAAACAAAAACTAAAGTACAAAAAAAGGAACATTAATAAAAGGCTCAAATAGAAAATATCAATGACACTTGGGAAATTTTTTCTCTATTTACTAGACTGAGGCAGGAACTCCACATACAAAACAAATGACTATTTTCCTCCTTCAGGAAAAGGAAATCAATGTGAAACAAACTGATCTATGTGAGGCATAAACTGCCTTCCAGGGCGGTAATGATTCTATAAATTGCAAGTCTGTTTATCTGCAAAAGCTACTGATCTCTAAATTAAGAGCTCTAAGGTTATACACATTTTATATATATACATATTTTAACAACTACTACATTTTCAGCCTTTCAGGAATCATTTTTAAAATATATTAACTTGTCATGTGATATAACCAAAAGAAAATTTAATTTCTGAGGTTTGTTTTTTCTTAACCTTGTAAGTAAATCCTATATGTTAAGCATGCAACATAAAATGTGAAATACCACACAACCTAAGAAAAATTACCTTTTCACAGGAGCATCACCAGTCTGCTCATCAACAAAATCTCGTTTTAGTTCCTCAGGAACGTCACTGTCACTGTCATATTCCTGATAGGCACTTTTTTCTTGTTCATCAGATTCATACTGAAAAAAACAACAACAAAATAGTATATTCAACAGTGTGAATGTAGAACCAACCTTTCTTGGAGTCTTTCAACACAATAAAATAATACCCAATCTTATAAGAAGCTTTGATTTTGCCATGAAAACCTTGTTAACCTTCCATTTTCTTTATCATCATGATACCTTAACCAGCTCAAAGGAAAAAAGAAAAATACAAACATTATACTTTCAAAAGCTTATAAATGCCTCAAAGAAAAAAAAAGTTTCCCTATGAACAAAATAAAAAACAACACACACCCTAGAAGAGGAAAAGAGTGTATGTTTGATTAAAAAAACTCTTCCTTCAAGTAGTTTCACCATACTTATTTCCAGTTTGCTAATTTACTATAAAAAGCTGAAGGATGAAATCCTGACAGTCTAGACGTATTAGTTCAGCTTAATAAACACATATAACACACATGCTAATATTCTATCTAATTCATCATTTAATTCCAAGGGTAGCTTAGAAACAGGCTAAGCATCCAGGGACTACTGAGAGCAAGGACAGAAATGGCAGATTTGCTCTTGAGAGGCAGAGTGACTTTTCATCATCTTTTTGGCATCGTGGCCCAGTGCCAGCGTGGGAGAGGAAGTGGAGTCCACGCACAACAAAGGGAGCACGGCGGCATCGCCACATCACTGCCGACGAGCAGTATAAATTAGTTTGACGGAACAATGGCGAGCATGTATTGCGTTTTAGCCAAGTACTGGGCTAATTGCTTTCATAAACTGCCCCACTGACTCTTCAAAACAATTCTATGAAGGAGTTTTATCCCCATATGCCAGGTGAGGAGACCAGTATGGTGACAACATGGGAAGAAATTAGTCCTCTAATTCAGCGACTACTTTCTGAGTCTGAAGCATCATGACAGGCTTCCCACATGGCTCAGTGGTAGAGTCTGCCTGCCAAGCGGGAGACGAGGTTTGACCCCTGGGTCAGGAAGATCCACTGGAGAAGGAAATGGCAACCCACTCCAGTATCCTTGCCTGGAGAATCCCATGGACAGAGGAGCCTGGCAGGCTACAGTCCATAGGCTCCCAAAAGAGTCAGACACGACTTAGCGACTGAACAACAACAATGCGTTCTGACAGGCTGTTTCTAAGACGTGGACTCTGACCCTCAAGGGCCTATGCTGTACCTGGGAAGGTCAGCTCACAGAGTTAATGGATACAAACGAACATTAGAGACCTTCTCCCCTACTTGTACACAACGTGATTCTGCTGACACTCCAAGAGGTGTTCTCTATAAACTAGGGTCAGCTGCCCAGCACCACAGATCATTCTCAAGGATTGGAGTTTGCAAGTTTCCCTACCTGATAAAATTTGTAACCCCAACATCAAGACTTCACAACACTTCCACAGTCATGCATGGATGCGTGCTGTGTGTGGAGTGGCAAACCCTTTCGAGTCACCTCATCTGCATACTCCCAACTGAGAGCAACAAGGCAACCAACCCTCTCCCTTCTTATTTCGGCTGTAAACAAACACCCTTTTCACAGGTGACTCAGTGCCACATTCTTAAAGCTTCTGTGCATTTCGCTGGAGATTTCACCCTTCATAATGTCCCCCAAGCACAGGACTGGTGTCGTCCAGTGTTTCCGAGGGCAAGAAGACTGAAAGGTGCCGTACCGCAAGAGTAAGTGTGTTAGATAAGCTTCGCTCAGGCGGCTTATAGCTGTCAGCTGCGAACTCAGTGTTAATAAGTCGACGCTGTATACTAAAACACACGTAAAACAAAGGCTGTATACTGACCAGTTGGTGAAAATGTTGTGACCAGAGGCTTGCAGATACTTAATCCCATATGTTGCCTAAGTTTTCTATTTGCAGATTTAGTGTTCATGGTTACCTTATACAGAATACAACTGCCACAAAGAAAAAATCAAAGGCAATGGGAGATTAAAATGAACAAATCACTAGTACAGAGGGATATATTATTTCAAAAATATTCGACTGGCTTAATTCCTTTCAGTTAAGTCTACATTAACTGAGACAAAATGTCACAAAGAATCACTAAATTATCATTTTTTAAAAATAAATTATTATTTAAATAAAAATAAATAATTATTTTAAATAAGGTTTACTATGAAATAATTTCTACTTCATGATGAAACATGATATTGGTATATTTTCATGACAAGATTTTTTAAAGGACAGTTTCACTTAATAACAAAACCCAAAAACATGGAGACAAATTCAACAGCTTTTTGTCAATTGTGCACAGTTTTCATTGCATCTTCATCAAATCCAAAATAAAAATCGTACCCAGTCCCTCTGGAAATTCTGAAGAATAGAAGGACACATCCAAATTAAAAACTAGAAAGCACCCTGTAGGTAATGGTGAAGCAAGCATTCCCACACTGTAAACAAGGGAAAACTGAGGGTCACAAAGTCACAATAACTTGCCAAGAGCCACACAGTTAATCAATAAAAGTCATAATCATTCAGCTGCCTGCAGAGCTTGCCATCAACCCACACTACTTCTGGTTTTTGTTTTCTGAACTGTTCAGAATGTTGTTAAAACACTACTCCTATATAACACAAAGAGCTCAGCAGGTCACTGTGATGACCTAGAAGGGTCGGGTCAGGAAGGGGCGTGATACACACACACACACACACACACATATACATACACATAGTCATGACTGATTCACATTGATGTATGGCAGAAACCAACACAACATTAGAAAGCAATTATATACCAATTAAAAATAAATAAATTTACAAAACAAAAACATCATACTCGTAAATGCTCAAAATATTCCTAGCCAGTAACCAAACAAGACATTACCCTTTCTCAGTAAGGGGGATGTGGAAGAAAATGACTCACTTACGGCCCAAGAGTAGAGTTGAGAGAAAAGTGCAGATGATCTGTTCTCACATACATCCATCTATCCAACAAATCATGTTAACTGCGCAGTGAAGAAACTCTACTCCTATTCCGTCAATAATCTATTAAGAATATAAAGCAATCTAACAACAACATAAAGTAAACATAAAGACAAAGCTCATCATTCAAAAGGTCAATGTCAACAAAATGTACTGGAAAGCCATTCATTTCCAGTGCAAACAGTAACGCGGGTGCCTAAGGATAAAGGTAGGAAAGTGGGTGGTAAATATGTGAACGCATGCTGTGTGCTTAGTCTTGTCTGACTCTCTGCGACCCGACGGACTATAGCCCTCCAGGCTCCTCTGTCCATGGATTTCCCAGGCAAGAATACTGGCGTGGGTTGCCATTTCCTCCTCTAGGGAATCTTCCCAACCCAGGATTGAACCTGTGTCTCCTGTGTTTCCTGCACTGGCAGGTGGATTCTTTATCACTGCATCACATGGGAAGCCCATAGGTAGGGAAGGAGGGTAGTAAATGTATGAACAAATCTAGCCAATTACCCTGCTCATTGGGTACAACACTCTTGATAAGAAAACCCCGCTTACATTCCCCAGTAGGTTTTAAAAACACCGCATACCCCATTAGAAGCCAGGACATCTTCTGTTTCTTCATCTTTGTGGTCGGCCTGAATTTCAAATGGATTCCCACCACTGCAGTACTGCTCAAACAAGGTTACTGTTTTTGAGGAAGTTGCAGATGACTGCTTACTGGGTGAAACTGATGGGGAACGAGACTGTTCCATGAATTTAAATTCCTAGACATTAAGAAAAGAAATGAGCCAGATTCCTTTTTGCAACAATAAAATTCAAGTACATAAACATAAGTTTGACCAAACTCCAGGAGATAGTGAAGGACAGGGAAGCCTGGCCTGCTGCAGTTCATGGGGTCGCAAAGTACTGGGCACAACTTAGTGACTGAACAACAACATAAACATATGTTGCATCAGTGCAAATGTAGAGTCAGTGAAGAAACCATCCTGATTCTTTACGTTGTTCATTTTTAAATCTCATAAGTTTTCTGAAAGCACAAACTTGCACACACATGTTCAAACGTTTTCCTAAAGACAATTCAGTAACCAACATCACTTAAAACAGAGCTATCTGCGGCAAGCTATTTTTGGCTTACTTTAAGGAATGGCGCAGAACTTTTAATAACTTCAATTCAAATGATAATTCTAAAAATTTTACCCAATAGCAAAAGTCCTGGAAGAGTAGTTTTAATCAACAGAGTCATTCATAAAAGCTAATTGTTGTCAGGTCAAATAGCTTACACCATTTAAGATACTCTACGTGAACACAATGAAAACCAAGCGTGCAACATTTATCTTTCTCTGTTACGGTGGTGGTGGTTTAGTCACTCAGTTGTGTCCCACTCTTGCGACCCCATGGACTGTAGCCCCCCAGGCTCCTCTGCCAATGGGATTCTCCAGGCAAGAATACTGGAGTGGGTTGCCATTTCCTTCTCCAGGGGATCTTTCCAACCCAGGAATCGAACCCAGATTTCCTGCACTGCTGGCAGATTCTTTACCGACTGAGAATGTGTGTGTGCCTGTACCACACACACATTGATGGCTAAATACAAATTCAAATAAAATTATTTACATAGAGATTCTAAAGTCAATGCTGGAATTTGAAGTAATATAAGGAATCATCTTAATTTAATAACTCTAAAATAATGTTAAAATTAATATTAATTTTTCTATCTCTTTCACTGCATTTAATATCACCACTTTAGGAAAGCAATATGATAAACCTGGATAAGAAGTAAGCTATCACACTATGAGCGTAAACACTATTCCATTAAAAAAAATCCTTTTAATCATGTATTCTTTACATTTATCCAGAATAAGAAAATTCCGTCTAGAAAGATATTTCTTCCAGAGGCAAAAACTAACTGCAGTAGACCTTTTAAGAAGGAATCTAAATTTATGTACTATACTCTGATACTGGATATTTGTAGGACATTGTCTAACACACAAGAAATATTTATCTACACTATGTTTCAATCAAGAGAAACAACAAATCAATTAAAGATATTTTCACAGATTACATTATAGGATTCAAGGAATCAATTAACTAATAAAAAACTAGTGGTATTATTTAGTAAATGCCTTTTTTACCCTTGAGGCATTTTCTCATTACAGACAAATTTATGAGTTGCAGCAGAAATCAAGAACTTACTGGACCCTTTAAGAAATGATGAATATTCTTCAGTTATAAGCATTTTCACTAAAGACCATCAAAATATAACTGATTATTTTTCTGCAAGATTTAAATAAACCAGGGACCCTCTTCTGAAATCTAAAGAAAACAAATTACTTTAATTGTGACTCTTTGCAAGCAAAAGAGTTTTTCTAAACTGCATAAACTGAAATTAGTAAAAAGTGACAGACTGTGCATTCCATAAGAGTGTCACCTTTGTAAAAAAAAAAAAAAAGGCTTATTATTAATCACTTCTAAGGAAGAAAAAAAGGCACTCTTCCTTAATTTAATTATTTTATAAATGCTTTCATGTATCTGGTTTGCTTTTAAAGATTACTAAACAAAAAACTGATTTATCTGTTCTTAAACTTACATGAAGCTGCAAGATGCTGAAATTTGACTTCACAGGACAAAGTTCCCAGGTCTCATTCTCTAGAAACATTCTCAGTTCATCAAGCCTTGTTCTTAAAAACAAATAATGAATAATTCCAAAAGTAAGAAGAAAAGCACACTGCACACAAAGATTACTATAACAAAAACTATTACAGTTTTCACTGTGATCATAATCAGTTTTGAAAATCCATTCAGACCAATGTAGTAAACACAAACATTTGCTTTTACGTACTTATCTGTAAGAGAAAAAAACCTCAAGTATTTACCAAACTCAAGAATATTTCTACTATATTGCAAAAATAATAAATGCAGGGAAAATGACATTTTTATTAAGGGCCTAAACTAAGTGACTCACCAACTCGTGTACATAAGATATCCTTTAGCTAATAACATATTATTGCCAAAAGAAAAAAAAAACAAGAAATAATTTACAGGGTTTATGAAACCATAAATATTGAAAAATATTTTATGTTAAAAAGCATAGATCTTAATCATTCTTAGTAAACCACAATATCAAGATGATTATCACTCTCTAAATATATTTTAGCTCAGTGCCCATCTATCTCTACACAGCATTCACGAGCTAAGTGAGCAAATATGGCACTTAAATTAACAAGCAGTCACATATTACACTGACCTCTTCTTTCTTTAATGCTACTGCTCTTACAGTTTTCTGAGCGTGTGCGTGTGAGTGTACGTACGTTCAGTCGTGTCCAGCTCTTTGTGACTCATGGACTGTAGCCCTCTAGGGTCTTCTGTCCCTGGGATTCTCCAGGCAGGAATACTGGAGGGGGTTGCCATTTCCTTCTCCAGGGGATTTTCCTGACCCAGGAATAGAACTCCCATCTCTTGTGTCTCCTGCACTGGCAGGCAAGTCCTTTACCACAAGCCACGCCTGGGAAGTCCTGCCTCTTTGGTAATCAGTATATTATATAAGCAATTCCAGAGAAACAAGCACTTCCTTCTTGTTAACGCAGGAATAAAAGGGCCAGTGCCTGTCCTCTTCCTACAACAAGCCTCATTGCGGTTACTAAAATCATGCTAAAAATAAAATCTAGATTTTTAAAACAAAATCCCACAGGTTCTAAATTAAAGATATAGTAAATGGTAAAATCTGTGAGAAGCAGAAACTGCTCAAAATATTAGTGCTTTTACAAGGGCTTCAAAGTACCTACTATAAACAAGTTAAACAAAATACAGAAAAAAAGATGCACGAAATGGATAGACAGAAAATTCTTTTAAGAACTACAATAATAAAAACAAAAGAGAATCAAACATTCTATAAGTGAAAAAATAAAATGCTTCAAATTAAAACTGGGTAAGTAAAACATCAGATGACAGAATTAATGAACTTGAAGACGGTTTGATTGGAAATAGCAAACCTGAAGCACAAATGTGGAAAAAAAAATGGGAAGAAACAGAAAAGATCATAAGAGATAGGTGAGGCTGTCAAAACATCTAGTATCCATACAACTGGATGGAGAGGATAGAGGGAAGCACGAAAGAAACATCTGAAGTGGTAGGTCATGGTGGAGAATCTGCCAAAAGTGGTTGTGCACATACCTATCACCATTTACAAAAATTAACTAAAATGAATCACAGATCAAATGTAAGAACTAAAAGGATGAAGTTTACAACTCTTACAATTCTACAAAGAAAAGATAAACTTAAAATGGCCAAAAGCTTTGAACAGACATTTTTTGTAAAGAAGATATATGAATGACCAGTAAACATGTAAAAAGTGTCATTCATCAGGCAAATATAAATCCAAACCGTAAGGAGGTACCACTTCACAACCACCAGGATAGCTAAACCAAAGAGACAAGAGCTGGCAAGGGTTTGGAAAAGTTAGAACCCTTATATAATGCTGGTGGAAATGCAAAATGGTACAACCACTTTGGAAAAGTTTGGTAGTTCCTCAAAATGTTAAATAAAGAGTTACCATATGACCCAGAAACTTCACTCTGTATTGATTTTCTGTGGCTACTATAAAAGATTAACAAAAACTGGGTGACTTAAGGCTTAAGGTGGTGCTAGTGGTAAAGAACCCATCTGCCAATGCAAGAGATTTGGGTTCAGTCCCAAGACAGAGGGGCCTGGTGGGATACAGTTCATAAGGCTGCAGAGTCTGACATGACTAAAGTGACTTAGCAGAAGTCTGAAATCACAAGGCTGAAATCAAGATGTCAGCAGGAATACACTCTCTCCAAAAGCTCTAGAGAAGAATCTGTTCCTTGCCTCTTCCAATTTATGGTAATTTGCTACCATTCCTTGGCTAGTGGCCACAGCACTCCATCCTCTACCTGTCTTCACATAACTTCCTCCTATATGTGTCTCTGTATCTATATCAACTTCCCCTCTCTCTCTCTTTAACGGTGATGGCATTAGGGCCCACTCAGATAATCTCATCACAAAATCATTAATTTAGTCATATCTACAAAATACTTTTTTCAAATAAATTAACATTTACAGCTGTGAAATATTAGGACCTAATCTTTTGGGGTGGGGAGGGGGACAGAGGGAAATAGGAAAAACACTTGTCATCTTACTACACATTCCTAGATACATACCCAAAGAACTGATGATATATGTCTATGAAAAAACTTACACACAAATGTTTACAGCAGCAGCATTAGCAAGAGAGTTCCAGAAAAAACATCTATTTCTGCTTTATTGACTATGCCAAAGCCTTTGACTGTGCAGATCACAATAAACTGTGGAACATTCTTAAAGAGATGGAAATATCAGACCACCTTACCTGCCTCCTGAGAAACCTATATGCAGGTCAGAAAGCAACAATTAGAACTTGACATGGAACAACAGACTGGTTCCAAATAAGAAAAGGAGTACGTCAAGGCTGTATATGTTATCCTTTACTGAGGTCCTTTAATGGACCGGGACCTGGAGGTCCAGAGGTGACATTAAGAAAGTGAAACCAAGAAAGAGGCTGATAGTCCCTGGTTTACTCAGAAAACCAATAAAGTCCTTGATATAGGACTTGCATCTCTCACGAAGGCACCGGGCACCCTCTCGAGGCAGGGTGAAGGCATAGGGCGCCTTCTCGAGAGAGTCTTAAAAGCTTGGGCAGAAGAGTGAGCAAGATGGGTCTCTGCACTCCAAGGAATCAGCCAGAGAGAGAGAGAGGGAGAGAGAGAGAGAAAGAAAGACACAGGGACCCAAGCTCTGATGGAGCAAAGGTGCTTTAATGAATTTTCGGTGAGTATACATAAGCTGTGGTACAAGAAGTTTCTTACGACTATGATAAAGATCAGAAAACCAAGAGTATAACAACTGCTACCAAGGGAACAAGGGATTAATAATTGCCACAAGGTCAGAAGACCATCCATATCTCAAGAAAGGGGATCGAGACTAAGCAGTTTTGTCATAAAGAGAATGTTTACTAAAGGAGACTCAAGCCTGTATCAAACAATGACCTTGGTTCCTGGGAGCAGCATTCTGCTCCGCTTGAAAAGAAACAAAAGATTTGTGAGAAACAGCACATAGGAATCCTCCTGTTGAACACTCTCTGACAATCCTTCATATTTAACTTATATGCAAAGTACATCATGAGAAACACTGGGCTGGATAAAGTACAAGCTGGAATCAAGATTGCTGGGAGAAATATCAATAACTTCAGATACACAAATGACACCACTTTTATGGCAGAAAGTGAAGAAGAACTAAAGAGCCCCTTGATGAAAGTAAAAGCAGAGAGTGAAAAAGTTGGCTTACAGCTCAACATTCAGAAAACTAAGATCGTGGCATCCGGTCCCATCACTTCATGGCAAACAGATGGGGAAACAGTAGAAACAGTGGCTAACTTTATTTTTTAGGGCTCCAAAATCCCTGCAGATGGTGACTGCAGCCATGAAATTAAAAGATGCTTGCTCCTTGGAAGGAAAGTTAGGAACAACCTAGACAGCATATTAAAAAGCAGAGACATTACTTTGTCAACAAAGGTATATCTAGTTAAGGCTATTGTTTTTCCAGTAGTCATGTATGGATGTGAGAGTTGGACTATAAAGAAAGCTGAGCATTGAAGAATTTATGCTTTTGAACTGTGGTGTTGTAGAAGACTCTTGAGAGTCCCTTGGACTGCAAAGAGATCCAACCAGTCCATCCTAAAGGAGATCAGTCCTGAGTGTTCACTGGAAAGACAGATGCTGAAGCTGAAACTCCTATACTTTGGCCACCTGATGCGAAGAGCTGACTCTGAAAAGACCCTGATGCTGGGAAAGACTGAAGGTGGGAGGAGAAGGGGACGACAGAGGATGAGATGGTTGGATAGCATCACAGACTCAATGGACATGAGTCTGGGTAAACTCTGGGAATTGGTGATGAACAGGGAGGCTCTTTGCAACCCCATGGATTGTAGCCCACCAGGCTCCTCCATCCATGGGATTCTCCAGGCAAGAATACTGGAGTGGGTTGCCATTTCCTTCTCCAGGGGATCTTCCCAACCCAGGGATCGAACCCAGGCCTCCTGCATTGCAGGCAGATGCTTTAACCTCTGCGCCACGAGGGAACTGAGGAAAGAATAATCAAATTATGGTCTATCCATACAATGGGATATTATTTACCAATGAAAAAGAAAGAAGTTCTGTTACACGCTCCAACATGGATGAACCATTAGAAATATTCTAAGTTAAAGCCAAACACACAAGGCCATATAATGTATGATTTAATTTATATGAAATGTTTATATACAGGCAACACACAATGGGCAAATACACAAAAACAAAAAATAAGTGATTGTCAGATGCTACAGGAGGAAAAAAGTGCCAATTAACTGGTAAAGGGTTACTTTTTGAAATGATAAAAAATATTTTGAAATTAAATAGTGATGATGCTGTTGCTGAATTATTAATATATACTTTATAGGATTGAATTTTTGGCATTTTTGGTATGTGACTTATATCTTGATAAAGCTTTACTACAGAACAATTATTGAGATAGGCAGGACTCTAAAAGGCACTCTAAAATCCCTAAAGATTGTCTGCACTATTGCCCAGGACTAAATATGATGAAGACCACCCTGTGATTACACCACCAAATATGGAAAAAAGGGATTCTACTGATATAAGAATTGCCTTGAGTTAATCAAAACAGAAATTATCCAGGTGAAACAAACCTAATTGAAGAAGCCCTCTTAAAGTAGACCTTTTTTCTTCTCCTGATAAAAGATGGGGAAGTCAGAGAGAATTGCTGGCTTTTGAAACCAAAGGGGTCAAGTGCAAGGACCAGAGACGTAAGAAGCTGAAGGCTTTTTAGCTGACGGGCAGCATGAAAACAGAAACCTCAGTCCTGAAACCACTGGGAACTGAACTGGGCCAGTGTCTTGAATGTGCTCAGATGCAGATTCTTCCTCTAAGTCTTCAGATGAAAGATCAGCTAACATCTGGATTTAGGCGCTGTGAGAACCTAAGCTGGGAACCTAGACAAGACTTCCAGACTTTCACAGAACTGTGAGAAAACAAAAGGGTGTTGTTTTAAGCTGCTAAAATTCATGGTATTCTATTATACAATAATATAAAACTATTACAGTGATGAAAGATACCAACTCACAGAATGAAGCTTAGTTATGCCTACATATAAAAAGTATAGAAAATAATATAGAAAGTAAAATATATGACAATAACACTGAAAGGGTAAGAGAAGGTAAATGAGTTCTAAAGTTGGTTTCTGCATTATTTTGGAAGCATATTAACCTAAGGTCAACTGTAACAGAACAAGAATGCATATTGGAATGTTGATGGTAGCCACTACCAGAATACATATTTTAAGGCTGACAAAAAAGTGATTTGAAAACTGAAAAGACACAGATCAATCCAAAAGAAAGCAGAGAGAGAAAAAAATGAATGAAAAAAACAGTTATCTACACTTTTAGAAATCAAACAGCAATATGACGGGCTTAAACCCAACTATGCCAACAATATATTACATGAAAATGAAATAAAGGTCCAATCGAAACACAAAAATTGTCCAATTGAATTTTAAAATTAAAAAACCCTATATGCTATTTATAAGAAGCACACTTGAACCATAAGGTTGAAGTTAAAATTAGACTGGAAACAAAACTAGATTGAAAGTAAAAATTACAGACATGATTTCTTAAAATTATGAACTACAAAGAAAATTATATCAAAATTCTTTATCTGTTAAAGTGATCAATATGGCATTTTTCCTATAGCTGTGAATTAGTGAATTAAATTTATTAATTATAAAAAAGTCTAGTCAACCCTGTATTCCTGTACTCAACTCTGCCTGTTCTTGGAGTACTGTCTTTTAGAAATACTGGATGTAACCTGCCAACCTTTTGTTCAGGACTTCTGCTCTTAAGTTCTTTCGAGCTACTAACCTGTAATTTTTCTTGTTTGTAATGCTTTAGCATTAGTGCTATGATGGCCTCCTAAAATAAGTTATAAAGCATTCCCTTCTTTTCTATTCTCTGCATTGGAAGGCAGACCCTTAACACCTGGACTACCAGGGAAGTTCTTTTCTATTCTCTGCAGGAGTTTGTGTTGATATTACTTCCCCCTTAAAGGTTTATAAGAATTGACCAATGACAGCAACAGGCTTGGAGGTTTCTTTGTGGAAATGCTTTGAAGCGAAGATTCAATTTCTCTAGAGATACAGGACTACTCGGATTTTCTATATTTTATCAGCTATTTACGTTTGATTTTGCAAGGAATTCATTCATTTCTATCTAAATTGTCAAGTTGATTAGCATAGAGTCTATATCATTTTATTTCTAATGTCTTAAGATCTATGTGCGAGTGTGTTCACTCACTTCAGCCATGTCCTACTCTTTCCGACCCCATCCACTGTAGCCCCACTAGGCTCCTCTGTCCATGGGATTCTCCAGGCAAGAATACTGGACTGGATTGCCATTCCCTTCTCCAGGGAATCTTCCTGACCCAAGGATCAAATGTGTCTCTCCAGCGATTTCTGTATTGCAGGTTGTTTCTCTAACACTGAGACACCAGGGAAGCCCCTTAAGATCTATAGACAGCCCTTTAACTAATGATACAATGTCTTTCTTTTTCTTGCACAGTTTTGCTAAGTAGTACTGTAGATTTCCTTCTATTATATACATTTACTTTCTCTTTCCTTGACTTCTCAGTTCAGTTGCTCAGTCGTGTCTATTTGCGACCCCATGGACCACAGCATACCAGGCCTCCTTGTCCATCACCAACTCCTGAAGCTTGCTCAAACTCATTCCCATTGAGTCGGTGATGCCATCCAACCACCTCATCCTCTGTCGTCCCCTTCTCCTCCTGCCCCCAATCCCTCCAGCATCAGGGTCTTTTCAAATAAGTCAGCTCTTTGCATCAGGTGTCCAAAGTACTGGAGTTTCAGCTTCAACATCAGTCCTTCCAATGAATACCCAGGACTGATTTCCTTTAAAATGGACTGGTTGGATCTCCCTGCAGTCCAAGGGACTCTCAAGAGTCTTCTCCAACACCACAGTTCAAAAGCATCAATTCTTTGTTGCTCAGCTTTCTTTATAGCCCAACTCGCACATCTATACATGACCACTGGAAAAGCCATAGCCTTGACTAGATGCACCTTTGTTGGCAAAGTAATGTCTGCTTTTTAATATGCTGTCTAGGTTGTTCAGCTTCTTCAGTGTTACTGTTTGGGGTATAGACTTGGATTACTGTTATATTGAATGGTTTGCCTTGGAAACGAACAGAGATCATTCTGTCGCTTTTGAGATTGCATCCAAGTACTGCATTTCAGATTCTTTTGTTGACCATGATGGCTACTCCATTTCTTCTGAGGGATTCCTGCCTGCAGTAGTAGATATAATGGTCATCTGAGTTAAATTCACCGACTCCAGTCCATTTTAGTTCAGTGATTCCTAGAATGTCAACATTCACTCTTGCCATCTTTAGTCTGACCACTTCCAATTTGCCTTGATTCATGGACCTGATATTCCAGGTTCCTATGCAATATTGCTCTTTATAGCATCAGATTGGACCTTGCTTCTATCAACAGTCATATCCACAACTGGGTATTGTTTTCGCTTTGGCTCCATCCCTTCATTCTTTCCGGAGTTATTTCTCCACTGATCTCCAGTAGGAAAAGGAGTACATCACCGTGTATATTGTCACCCTGCTTGTTTAACTTATATGCAGAGTACATCATGAGAAACACTGGACTGGAAGAAACACAGGCTGGAATCAAGACTGTCAGGAGAAATATCAATAACCTCAGGTATGCAGATGACACCACCCTTATGGCAGAAAGTGAAAAGAACTAAAAAGCCTCTTGATGAAAGTGAAAGAGGAGAGTGAAAAAGTTGGCTTAAAGCTCAACATTCAGAAAACGAAGATCATGGCATCTGGGCCCATCACTTCATGGGAAATAGATGGGGAAACAGTGGAAACCGTGGCAGACTTTATTTTGGGGGGCTCCAAAATCACTGCACATGGTGATTGTAGCCATGAAATTAAAAGACACTTACTCCTTGGAAGAAAGTTATGACCAACCTAGATAGTACAATGAAAAGCAGAGACATTACTTTGCCAATAAAGGTCCGTCTAGTCAAGGCTATGATTTTTCCTGTGGTCATGTATGGATATGAGAGTTGGACTGTGAAGAAAGCTGAGCACGGAAGAATTGATGCTTTTGAATTGTGATGTTGGAGAAGACTCTTGAGAGTCCCTTGGACTGCAAGGAGATCCAACCAGTCCATTCTGAAGATCAGCCCTGGGATTTCTGTGGAAGGAATGATGGCCACCTCATGTGACGAGCTGACTCACTGGAAAAGACTCTGATGCTGGGAGGGATTGGGGGCAGGAAGAGAAGGGGACGACTGAGGATGAGATAGCTGGACGGCATCACTGATTTGATGGACTTGAGTCTGAGTGAACTCCGGGAGTTAGTAATGGACAGGGAGGCCTGGCGTGCTGCAATTCATGAGGTCGCAAAGAGTCAGACATGACTGAGCGACTGAACTGAACTAGGTTGTTCATAACTTTCCTTCCAAAGAATAAGTGTCTTTTAATTTCATGGCTACAGTCACCATCTGCAGTGATTTTGGCACCCCCAAAAATAAAGTCAGCCACTGTTTCTACTGTTTCCCCATCTATTTGCCATGAAGTGATGGGACCAGATGCCATGATCTTCGTTTTCTGAATGTTGAGCTTTAAGTCAACTTTTTCACTCTCCTCCTTCACTTATACTGACTTCTACTCTTATAATTTATCTTCCCACTATTTCCTTAGGTTTAACTTACTGTCATTTTCTAAACTTTTTGAAATGTAAGTTTACAGCACTGAATTTTCAAACTTTCTTCTTTATCAAAAAATGCATTCAAAACTAAAAATCCCCCCCATCTGCTTTAGTTATACCTCACGATTTTATATTATATGTTTATTAACATTCATTTTAAA